>JAGGAQ010006204.1:0-27031 GCA_017657225.1 Termitomyces sp. T69sscA
GGTGATGGCCAGTGATGGCCGGGGGAGTTGGCCAGGTAGCGGTCCGGGCCCGGGGCGGCTGTGGGGGTGGTTTTGGGGGCGCTGGAGTCCCGGGGCCGGGGCTGAGTCCCGGGGGTCGGTAGCGGGTCGTGACAAGGACACTACAGTCTCTATGCAACTAGGGCTACTTTACTGGAGAGGTTTTGGTGGCCTCAAGCATGAGCGGATATTGCTTGGTATGTTAAAATGTGTCATCTTTGCCAGGTACAGCAAACGTGCCAGCTCCTCATACCACCTATGGTTGCCACGCCAGCCCCCTTGTTCAGCAAAATCTATATTGACACTATGCATATGCCCAAGTCAAGGCGCTTCAAGTACATTATCCAGGGAAGATGCTCGCTAGTACGTTGGCCAGAATTCCACATGCTTCAACAGGAGAACACTGATGCAATCACTGAGTGGCTTTTTGAAGATGTCATCTGCCATTGGGGTGTGCTAAGAGAGATAGTAACCAACAATGGAGCTCCAATCATAAAAGCGCTAACATACCTCGCCAAGAAATATAATATCCACCATATATGCATTTTTGGCTACAACAAGCACGCTAACAGACTAGTGGAGTGCCCTCACTTTGATGTGTGCCAAGCCCTTTTCAAAGCAGTAGACAGTGATGAGAACAGATGGAGCGAGGCCACTTACTCAGTCTTTTGGTCTGAAAGGGTAACAATCTATAAACACATGGGATGCTCACCCTATTATGCAGCCACTGGCACTCACCCTTTACTACCTGCCAACATAGTTGAAGCCACCTACCTACAGCCAGCCCCCAACAGCATATTGTCCACTACTGACTTGGTCACCAGGAGAGCCATAGATTTGCAATGTTGCCAAGAAGACTTAGCGCGCTTACATGAGACTGTCTTCAGCGCCAGGCACAAGGCAGCACTAAGGTTTGAAACTGACCACAGTGCCACCATCAGGGACTATGACTTCAAGAGGGGAGCCTTGGTCCTTATGTGCAATTCCAAAATTGAAACCACTCACAACAAGAAGATGCATCCTCGGTACCTTAGTCCTCTAATAGTTGTCTCCAGGAATAGAGGAGGCGCCATGTCCTTTGTGAATTAGACGGCTCTGTGTTACATAGGCTGGTTGCTGCCTTTTGCTGATGACGCCCAAAATTGTACCAAGTGGTGTCTGAGTAGGCAGTTACAGGGCATAAAGCATTGGGCTCGCTGATTGAGGTGAGCCAGGCAGGGTCCCAGAAAACAGGTTAGCAGAGGACAGCGGTAAGGGAGTAGTGAAGGTAAGCTTAGCGTGGTTGCCAAGTGTAGGGTGCCTGCTGCAGTTGCAAGGTGTAAAAATTCCTAGTACACCAGTGTAAACCCAGTGGCGAGACAAAGAACACTGTACAAAAGTGCACTTGGTGTAGAGTAGACTTATAAGAGACAAGATTGAGCTCTGAAGCCCAAGCGTAAGAGGTGATGGTGAAGGTAACTTGTTATTTTGCATGCTATAAATACAGTATATATAGTAAAGTGTAGGCGAGGTCGCCATTGGCGACCCTTGAGTTGCTAATGCGGGGAACTAGTAAGTAAATAGTAGACCACAATCTTTTATATAGGAAAATGCCCATCAGCTCTTAGCGACACCTAGTGGCATCAGTCAGGCTGTCTGTTATGTCAAAAAAATGCCAAAAGTAAGTATGGAATCACTAAAATGTCGATATCATGAAATGATGGCTGTTACTAGGGAGTGGCAGCAACGCCGATGAAACCTTGGGGTCAAGAAAATAAAGTAAATAAATCGAAAAATAATGATGAAAAATATGCCAAAGGTAAGCCTGGAGTTCAAACCTCAGCTTTTTGAGGGGGTGGCAGGTAATCCATAGGGCGTGCTAACCACTAATCCATGCGGTTGTGCCAGGGAAATTGTTAGTATGCCTTTTGATACAACCTGGGTCTTATCATTGCTTACTGCCTTACTTAGCATGTGAACACATTGACTTGCCACTTAGCGCCCTTGACATAGACACCGCCAAGCTAAGGGAACTTGAAGAAACAGACTTGCTGGACAATGAAGACTTACCCGTGATAGAAGAAGATGACAACTGAACATAGAAGTTGACAATACACTTACTCACGAGCAATGATGTTAATGCCCTCCTACAAATCAAAAGTACTCAGGGAGAATAGCAAACAGTGAAACTCAGAAAGCCCTGTAAAAAGGCAATAAAAGGAACAACCAAGCAACAGGAGACCAATAAACGCCCCCACTCAGACTTGCCTATGAAGGAGAGGACCACAAACAAACAGGCAACCAAAAGCAGAACTGACGTGAGCAGCGATGAAGGGGACTACAGGAGGACCCACAGCCCCAGTCCTGCAGTACCAATGACCAGCCAAAATCTCTCCCTGATGGAGAACCCAACTCAGACAACAAAAGGGAGTATGAGGACTAGCATCACCCCAAGGGCTGCAGACCGAACACAAGCAACAAATGCATCCACAATCGAAGCCAAGGAAACGCCTCCCACACCAAGAGACCCACCCATGTGCACAGGTCTCCCTAAAGCCACACAAAACACTCTCCCCACCAAAACCTAAAACACCCCTGCAAGGGACCAAAGAGGAAGCAGCCCAATGAAAATATCTATGCCAAACCCTGAGCACCAGGGAGACCATGAAGCTGAAGACATCGACGGAAATGACCCAGAACTCTGGTTCAAAACAGTTGAAGGAGACATCATAACAAACGGGAATGGCTTCCGCAGAACTGCACCCCTCCCCAGAGGATGGCCAAAGGTATACTTAGCAGTGAATTCCATATACAACATTGCCACAGAGACACTCAACGAATGGGAAGACATAACACCCCCCACAATTTGGGCCAGACTATACCAAGCACTGTATGAACCAACACAAATAGGGAAAATGAAGGTTGGAGATATGATCAAAAGGGTTATCATGAACTTGGTATACATCAAACACGATGAGAACCTTGCAATAATATTTCCTGACCAAGACCTCCCCTCAGGTGGGGAGAACAGATACCCTCACCCTGACCATCTCCTAGTAGTTGGCCTAGAACCACAACAGGCACAGAGACTACTAGAACTGGAGGTAGTAGCATCCACAGAAGCAACCATCTTCTTCCTTCCACAACACCCTCCACAACACCTATACATCCTCACAATGAGCAGCCTCACATATAACAATACAAGGGGTGCAATGGCACTGGTAGAAAACCTAGCTAGGAGAACCTTTCAAACCTCCCCTGAGATACATGCAATCATAGAGAGCCACATGGACCTAACTGCTGAAGAAGCCCTAGACGACATTCTTGACATCAAGGCATCCTTCCTCCCTATCAAACAACACACAAACACAATCAGATGCTGGAACCTTTACTTCCGAAATGACTCTGACCTCAATGAAGAGGAATACAAACTCCTTCAAAGGAAAATGAGAGCATGTACTTTCCAAACCCTCACTTTGGGCAAAGGACATGCACTAACTGGGGAAAATGAGCAGCTGCTATGCACCAGATGCAAATCTGCAGACCATGACTCATTCAACTGCCCCTTCTTGAGTCTTCCAGGATGGCTCAGATACTGCCCTGTCAGACCAGGAGATATGGCCGGCACAACAGATTTCATCGATGACAGTCAAAACAAACAGTATAATAACAATCCCCATGGATGTGCAAGGGGCAGAGGCTACCCCCGGTGCAGAGGTGGAAATGGATATAGAGAAAGGGGCACTGGGCACTCACAGAGAGGTAGAGGCCATGCTTGAAACAATTACAACCAAAACATATCATATATAGAGCCCCAATAAAAAAATAAATAAAACAGAACCACCCAATAGGAAAGAACCTCCCGCTCCAACCAATTGAGAAAGCCCACCTTAGCGTGGCCAAACCCCCCACCCCCCTCCTCAGGGGAACCACACCACACCACAACCACAACACAACATGAATTTGAAGCAAAAGGTAACAAATGACATAACTAACATAGGTAGACAACGACAGGTATACAGCAACACTTCCTTGGCGAGGAGAAGAGGACATGACCAAGCCACCATCCAGTCCTCTGAGGAACCATGCCGGGGCAATGGAGGTGGGAATCCAGAGAGGGTGCCAGCTAGAGCAGCTGAGGCAGAAAAAGATACTGCTGATAACGTGCAGAAGCGTCAGACCCCCTTATAACAGAGGGACCCAACATAGAATACATGAGTCAGAACATACTCGACCATGATGCCATAGATGAGGCACAACCAGACTACACACCAGACAGAAACAGAGGAGAACCCTTGCAAACAACACAGATAAGCATGATAACATCACATAACAGTGAAACAAGAGAGACAATACAACATAAATGCCCCACGGACAAAGGCCAAAAAAAGCATGGAAAAACACCAAGACGAGGAGCCCTAAAAATTGCAACCTTAAACATAAAGGGTGCAGGCTCCACTTCAACCGAGCAGAAATGGAGTGAAGTAAGGAATCTGATAATGAGCAAAAAGATTGATATCCTGGCACTACAAGAAACACACCTTACAGAGGACAAAAGACGACAACTAAATGAAATATTTGAGAAAAGACTTTATATCATGTCAACACTAGACGAGTCTGTCAGGTTCTGCTGACCATGGGGGCTCAGTCCACTGGGTGAATACCTTATATGGTGATCACCAGGTACACAGATGCAGAGCACTGGGAGGGCGCGAGGCATAGAAGACCAAAGCGGGGTGGGGGCAGTATGCAGGGGAGCGCCGGTAGCGCCAGCAAGGGGGGCAAGTGCCGGAGAGGGTGGAGGACGAGTGCCGGGGATTGGTGCGAGTCCTGGGGATACAAGAGGATGGGACGAGCAAGCGCCAGTGAGCGAGCAAGTCCCAGGGATCAAGAGATAACAGGCGTGGGGACTTAGCGAGTCCCAGGGATGGAAACAGAACCAGGGAAGTTAAACAGCCGAAAGGGGAAAGAGTCGAGATAAGATAATGGAAGATGGAAATGATCAAGTTGAAGAGAGGAGCCAGGAACGGAAGAACCAAGAGAACTTAGAATAGAGAGGGAAAGAAGAGCAGTTAGAATAGATTGAGAGTGCGAGGCGAGTAGAGATGAGATAGAGAGACGAAACGAGACAAGTATGATGAGAAAAGAAGCAAGTAGAAATAACAAGACCGGGGCGTGCAAGAAAACAAAACAGAGATGAGAACAAGGCAAACAATACGAGGCTACAGTAATATCAAGACTAGAGTACCTACTTACTACTCTACGACTTATATACTACACAGAACGTAGGGCCCAGGGCTCAGGCTCAGGTTCTAGTGGTGGGTCATAGTGCTGGGGCTTGGGGTGAGACCTGGGGGCCGCGCGGGGTGGGGCGAGGTTGAGACATGTCGCACGGCACGGAGGTCTCACTCTGGAAATGCAGAGACATGCGGTGGTGGGAAGGTGAGGAGGGAGCGGGAGCGGGGCGTGGCATGCAGAGGTCGGGCAGCAGTGATGCGTGATTGTGATGTGTGATGGGGGTCTCAGCGCGGGCCAGGGGTGACGGGTGGTGCCGGCGCTGATGTGGTGGCTATGGGCGGTGTGATAGCCGAGACCAGCGCTGATGTGGCAGTCACAGCGGTGATTGCCGGGGATGCCACAAGTGGCGGTGGCTGGTGGCGTTGACGGGCAGTGATGGCCAGTGATGGCTGGGAGTTGCCGAGGGAGTTGGCCAGGTAGCAGTCCAAGCCCAGGGCAGTCGTGGGGGTGGTTTTTGGGGGGTTGGAGTCCCGGGGCCGGGGCTGAGTCCCAGGGGTCAGTAGCGGGTCGTAACAGAGTCAACTCCAATCAAAAAGGGATACAGTAATCCTAAACAAAAGAACGATGAACTGGAAACAAGCCAGCTCAGAAACAATAATACAAGGGAGGGCAATGATGGTCAACATACCCTGGAACCCAGAAACAACAATCAAATGCCTGGCAATCTACGCTCTGAACCAACCCAACCAGAATAGAGAATTCTGGGAATTGCTGGAGAATCACTGGAAAACAAAGAAATGGGGGAAACTGACATGCATGCTAGGAGACTTCAACATAGTGGAAGACTCTGCTGACTGCCTACCACCTCATAACAATTCAATGAGAACTGTGAACTCCCTAGCAGATCTAAAAACCCACCTCAGGGTAATTGACGGCTGGAGAAGAGAAAACCCAACTGAGATAAACTTCACATTCTGGACTGAGAATGGCCTGACGCAATCCAGGATCGATCGCATCTACATCCAAGAAAGCCTCCTGAAATTTACACACAATTGGAAGATCAAGAGAACCAGCATACAAACAGACCACCTACTTACCCACATGAGCATAATGAACCCACGAATGCCACACCAGGGTACAGGAAGATACGCCATGCCAATTTTCCTACTAGACCACAAACCGCTGTTAAAAAAATACAAGAGAAAACCAAAGAACACTACAAGAACATTCAGGCAGCGGAAAAAACAAGATCGGAGGAGAACAACCCACAAACAGTCCACAAACAGATGAAGGAAGAACTAATACAGACAATACAACAATATGCAAAGTGTCTTTCCTCAAAAATTGACAAAAACATTGCAGACCTAGAAAAGGACAAACAAAAAGCCCTAAACAACGAGAAATGGGATAACAACCAGAAAAGCACAGAAGCGGCCATGCTAGACAATTGAATAAGAGAACTGAAACAAATGAGGATGATGAGAAGCAGAGATAATACAGAAATGAAATTCTTCCTAAAGAGCGAAGTGTTATGCAAAATATGGATAAATGCGAATAAAGACCCCACCACATGGGACACCATAGCTGGCCTATGGTACAAAGACAGAACCAACAAACCAATAACCCAAAGGTCCAATAAAATGGCAAACCTGATGAGAAAATACCATGACAGGCTACAAAACCAAGATCCAATAAGAAATGCAGCCAAATATAAGGCAGACACTAAAGAAGTCCTAAACCACATAAAGACAAAAACAAGAAAGAAACACACGGACCTACTAGCCATGAATATAACAAAAGAAGAAGTTAGAGCAGCAATAAAGAGCCTGCCAAATGGTAAGGCAGCCAGCCCCAATGGAATACCACAGGAAATGTGGAAAAGCCTCCTATCCCCCCAAAAAGATGAGAGCGATGAACGAAAAGAAACAACAGAAGAGGATACAAACCCATTTGACATAGCAGACCATCTCACAATACTCTATAATGACATTGAAAGCACTCACCAACAGGCTAACAGAAGTGACACCAAACATAATCCACCATGACCAGGCTGGCTTCATGAAAGGACGAAGAATAGAAGACCAGACCAAGCTGGCAAACCTGGTCATTGTTGTGTGGGGAGAAAAAAGAGGAAGAAATGGCATGATAGTTTGCCTGGATCAAGAGAAAGCATATGACAAGATACGACACAGCTTCCTGTGGGCAACCCTAAAGAAGCTTGGCTTCCCCATACACTTTATAAACACAGTAAAGTCACTGTACCAAAAGGTGGAAACCACAGTCATCATAAATGGAGAAAAGAGCACCCCATATAATGTCACGAGGGTAGTAAGACAAGGTGACCCAATGTCCTTGTCAGGTTCCGCTGACCTCGGGGGCTCAGTCTACTGGGCAAATCCACCTTACGGCTATTCACCAGGTACAAACACAGAGCACCGGGAGTAGCGCGAGGCATAGGAGACCGAAGCGGGGTGGGGGAGGGTGCGTGGAAGTGTGCCGGGGGTGCCGGTGGGTGAGACGAGTGCCGGGGAGGGGGAAAGACGAGTGCCAGGGGTTGGCGTGAGTCCCGGGGGTGTAAGTGAGTGAGACGAGCGAGCGCCGGTGAGCAAGTGAGTCCCGGGGATCAAGAGAAAACTAGGCGTGGGGACTTAGCGAGTCCCGGGGATAGAAGCAGAGCTGGGGAAGTCGGATAACCAAAAGGGGAAAGAGACGAGATAAGATAGCGGGAGATGGAAATGATTAAGTTGAAGAGGAGAGAGCCGGGAACGAAGAGTCGAGGGAACTTAGAGTAGAAAGGAGAAAAGAGGACAACGAGAATAGATTAAGAGTACGAGATGAGTTGAGATGAGACAGAGAGTCGAAACGAGGTGAGTATGAGAAAAGAAGCAAGTAAAGTAATGAAACCGGGGCACGTGAGGGACGAAAACAGAGACGAACACAACAGACGAGACGGGGGCTATGGTAATATCAAGACTAGAGTACCTACTTACTACTCTGCGCCTTATATACTACGTAGTACATATGGCCCGGGGGTCAGGCCCAGGTTCCAGCAGCGGGTCACGGCACCGGGGCTTGGGATGAGACCTGGGGGCCGCACGGGACGGGGCAAGGCCAAGACATGACGCGCAGAGGTCTCGTAGTGGAAGCGCAGAGACATGCGGTGGTGGTGCTGTGAGGGGGGAGCGGGAGCGGGGCGTGGCAAGCGGAGGTCGGTGACAATGATGCATGATCATGATGCGTGATGGGGGGTCTCGGCGTGGGTCGGGGGTGACGGGTGGTGCCGGCGCTGATGTGATGTGATAGCTGAGACCCGGCGCTGATGTGGCGGTCACGGCGGTGATGGCTGGGGGGTGCTGCGAGTGGTGGTGGCTGTGGTGTTGACGGGCAGTGATGGCCGGTGATGGCCGGGGGGGTTGGCTGGGTAGCGGTCCGGGCCCGGGGCAGCTGTGGGGGTGGTTTTGGGAGCGCTGGAGCCCCGGGGCTGGGGCTAAGTCCCGGGGGTCGGTAGCGGGTCGTGACAGTCCTGCCTAATGTTCAATATGGCAATAGAATTGCTAGCCCAGATGCTAAGAGACTCACACCTAGAAGGTTTTACAATTGAAGAAACAGCTGAGCGATTAATTGCAAAGTTCTTCGTGGATGACACAACCATGTACCTATGGGAGAATGACAAAATGGAAGACCTTAGAAGATACTAGAAAAATGGTGTGAAGCATCCGGTGGGAAATTCAATGTCCCCAAAACCGCGATAGTACCTGTGGGAACCAAAACATTCAGAACCAACCTAATAACAACAAGAATGACCAAGAACTCACTAACTCAGATCCCTGATGGGATAAAGATTGCCAACAAGAAAGAGCCCACAAGACTCCTAGCAGCCTTTATAGAAAACCACGTAGATAGCCCAAGCGTATGGGCACCGACACTGGAAAAAATAGTCAAAGACCTGGAAAGATGGAATAAAGGACACCCAATAATTGATGGCCGATGCCTGATAACAAGCATGGTCGTAGGGGGGAGGACACAATATAGAACAAGTGTCAAAGGCATGCCCCTGGAAGTAGAGGAAAGGATAACTAAGATGATAAGAAACTTTATATGGGGAGATGGAACACACCCAACAGTAGGGCTGGACACCTTAAACAGATCGATAGAACAAGGTGGCAAGAAACTACTTGACGTTAAAGCAAGAAATGAGGCCATAGACATAATGAAAGCAAAGAGGTTCCTAGATCTGAGTGAATCCCACCCAACGTGGGCAAAGATAGCAGACTCACTGATAAGGATGAACTTAAACAAAAAATGGAACATAAGTGGAGACAGAATCTTCCAAAATATCTTTCTCCAAACGTTAACGGTCAACACAAAGGAATGTGCAGGGGGCCTCCCACACTCGCTAAAAACAATGCTAAAAACAGCTAAGAAACATGGCATAAACATCCCACCCACACAAATAGAGCCCATAGTATGACTAGACATGCCTATCTGGTACCACAAGGGACTAGTTGGCATGAAAAACCCTGAGTATAACATGGCATCCACAAAGTGTCAAAGAAACAACCACAAAATAAAGTCAGTAAGGGACCTACTCAACCTCATAAAGAACACAAACAGTATCCTCAACAGAAACCACAAGCCAAGGAAGAACTGTGGATGCGAAACCTGTAGGAAAATGAGAGCAGACAGGTGCCGACACCCACATAGATGTGGACTAAATGCAAGGAAACTAATGAGTAAACTAAACACCGAATGGAACCCCCTAAACATAACAAACCTGGAACATGACCAAACCACAAGGGGAGTGGAGAAGGTAATTGACAACAAAACATCAATTATCTTTAACAAGGACCTAAAAACTGGGACATCCCTGAGTAAAACCTTTCGAGTCTTTGTAGATAAGGAAAGTAATGACAACACTAGAAACATAAGAACAGACCAGTACCTGAACACAATGCAAAACCAGAACGAGAGAAGAATAGGGCCACCCCAATGGATAAAAGTATACACAGACAGCTCCTGCCTTAATAACGGGTATGAAAATGCCCAAGCCAGAGCCAGAGTCTGGTTTGAGAACAACGACCCCAAAAATATAGCAGTGAGGGTTCCAGCCCACCTAGAACAATCAAATATTGCAGGTGAAGCCCTAGCGGTACTAATGACAGTGAGAGGGGTCGACAGAAATGATCATGTAGAGATTCTAACAGACTCACAAATAACGATCAAAGGACTGACCAAATCTCTGGGAAAACACGAGGACATGGGCTGGATAGGAGTCAAGAACAAGGAAATCCTCCAGGCCACCACATCCTACCTAAGGAGTCAGATAGGACACACCATCCTCACAAAAGTAAAAGGGCACAGTAACCTCAAAGAAAACAATGAAGTGGATAAACTAGCAAAAATAGGAGCAGAAACACACCTAAGACCTGACCTCAACGTAACACCAATTGCAGGATACCACACACAAGGAACAAGACTAGACACTGCATTGCAAGCACTCCTCTACAAAGAGATAATCAAGAGGAAGCCTTGCACAACCAGAAGAGGCACTGTGGTAAATCTAGATAGAGCGAGATGGGCAATAAAAGAAATGAACGGGAACACACCAACAGACTGCAGCCTATGGAACTCCCTAAAGGACAAAACAATCACAAAAGAATCCAGGGCCTTCTTGTGGAAGGCAATGCACAATGCCTATAAGATAGGTGAATACTGGGAGAGAATTCCAAACTATGAGAGGAGAAGTATATGCTACGTATGCACCACCACTGAGGACATGGAACACATCCTCACATCATGCAGAGTCACGGGACAGGAAACAATATGGAACCTCACAAGACAGCTGTGTGAAAGGAGAAACATCGCATGGACCACACCAAACCTGGGCCTAATTGTAGGCTGCAATTTGGCAAGACCAAAACACCATAATGATAATGAGCCATCAGAAGCAGGAAACAGAACATACCAAATAGTTGTGTCCGAGTCTGCCCACCTAATCTGGAAATTGAGATGCAAATGGAGAATACAAAGAGAATCAGACCCCAAAAAAATGCACACAAAAGATGAAATAACAAACAGATGGCGCAGTTCCCTCATGAAAAGAATAAAGCTTGACTGCCTAGCATCAGATGCCAGAAAATATGGCGACAGAGCCCTAGACAAAACACTGGTTGCAAAAACCTGGAAGAATATTATACAGGAACATACAAGACCACACCAGGCATGGAGATTGGCAATAAGGGTTTTAGTGGGTATGGGAGTAGACCACCCCCTGGGGTGGAACAGATAATCAAACTCAATCTGAGTCCCACACGATGTGCATAACTTGCATTTCCCTTAGGTGGGCCAAAAATTACATCACTCAATAAGAAATAAGAAGTCATTTGAAACAAACCCCTTTCTGGTTGCTAGAGGCTAACACATGTAGATACGTCTAGTAACTAATAGAACCACCAAAAAAAAAAAAAAAGGTAAATTGTCCAAGATATGATCATACTCCAATGTAAGTGCCACATCTCCATGATCATCATCATCACTAATCACATCCTCGATGGTGGATGAAAACATGAGTGTTGGTGCTCATCTAAGCGCTGGCACGTAAAGAGTGGTCCCTTGCTGTGTGGTCCTTTATTCCTACCCCTGGGGAATGTGGGCACTGTGCACCTAAGGCCTGAGCTGGGGTCACTAATGGTAAGGATTGTTTCTTTGTCGGTTATGGTCCACACAATGGATTGCACTAAGACATCAAAAGGTTGGCCAAAGAGGAGGTCGTAAGCAGGTGAGCAGATGATATGGATTTGTAGGTAAAATGTTATGTCTCCAATGGTGCAAGGTACGTTCTTGGCAAGCCCCAAAGACCTGTCAATGGTGCCATTGGTGCTCTGCATATTGAGTACTATGCTGGGGTCATATATTAAGCCTAGGTCGCTAGCAACTTCTGCCGCCATGGAGATGATCTGTGAGCCACTGTCAACTACAGCCTCTACTTCAGTGCGATGGTCGATAGTCATCATGATTGAGTGTATGGCTTGGGAGTCGTGGGCTACCGTTAATATGGCTGGGTCTTTGTTAGTGTTGAGGGATTTTACATAGGTTTCAACAGGGTCAATAGAAGTGGCGTTAGTGACTTTGGCTGGGGTTAATGATACTGCATTGGTGCTTAGCGTAGGTGGGGTGTCACTGGCGACTGCAAAGCCCAGCAATGCATTGTCCAATTTGTCCACCTCTGCTACTCCCATGGCTACCTGGCGCTTAGGGGTTACCACTGTCCTCATCTGGTTCCTGATGTCTGGCGCAATGCTGCACAGTTCCTCCATGGATAGCATGACTGCTGACTTCATAATGCGTGCAAAGACTTGATTGGATTTTTCAATGTCATATACTGGCGCAGTAGGTCAGTAAGCACCATCAGCTCTCTTGTTGGGGGTGCCAAAGTTTTGTTGTGCTGGTGGCTGATAGTGATTATTAAGTTCAGAGTAGGAGTGAAGGGGTGGTAAGGAATTGGGAGCGTTAGCGACGATTGGTGTGTTATCGGTAGGGACAGTGCTAGTAGGGGCTGAAGGGGCTTCTGGCGCAGGCAAAATGAGTGAAAGTGAAGCATGGCTGATGTCATGACCCGCTACCGACCTCCGGGACTCAGCCCCGGCCCTGGGACTCCAACCCTCCCAAAACTACCCCCACGACCGCCCCAAGCCCAGACCGCTACCCGGCCAACTCCCCCGGCCATCACCGCCCATCAACGCCACCAGCCACCGCCACCTGCGGCATCCCTGGCCATCACCGCCCATCACTACCCGTTGCCACCACAGCCACCGCCACTCACGGCATCCCCCGGCCATCACCGCCGTGACCGCCACATCAGCGCCAGGTCTCGGCTATCACACCACATCAGCACCGGCACCATCCGTCACCCCCAGCCTGTGCCGAGACCCCCCTCACGCATCATGATCGCGCATCACTGCCGCTGACCTCCGCACGCCACGCCTCACTCCCGCTCCCTCCTCACCGCCCCACCACCATGTGTCTCTGCGCTTCCAGTGCGAAACCTCCGCACTGCACAACATGTCTTAATCTCGCCCTGCCCCACGCGGCCCCCAGGTCTCACCCCAAGCCCCGGCGCCGCGACCTGCTGCTGGAACCCGGGCCTGAGCCCTGGGCTATACATACTGCGTAGTATATAAGTCGTAGAGTAGTAAGTAGGTACTCTAGTCTTGATATTGCCATAACCTGTCTCGTTTGTTGTGTTTTTGTCTCTGTTTTGTTTCTCGCACGTCCCGGTCTCAATACTTTACTTGCTTCTTTTCTCATCATACTTGTCTCATTTCATCTCTCTGTCTCATCTCCACTCGTCTTGTACTTCCAATCTATTCTCGTTGTTCTCCTCTCTTTTCCACTCTAAGTCCTCTTAACTCTCCGTTCCTGGCTCCTCTCCTCTACTTAATCATTCCCATCTCCTGTTATCTTATCTCAACTCTTTCCCCTTCTGGTTATCCAAATTCCCCGGTTCTGTTTCCATCCCCGGGACTCGCTAAGTCCCCGCGTCCGATATTCTCTTGATCCCCAGGACTCGCTCGCTCACCGGTGCTCGCTTGTCTCATTTTCTTGCACCCCCAGGACTCGCACCAACCCCCGGGACTCGTCCTCCACCCTTACCGGCACTCGTCTCACTTGCCGGCACTACCAGCGCTCCCCCACACACCGCCTCCACCCCGTTTTGGTCTCCTACGCCTCGCGCTCCTTCCGGTGCTCTGTGTTTGTGTACACGGTGATTAGCCATAAGGTGTTCACCCAGTAGACTGAGCCCCCATGGTTAGTGGAACCTGACAGGTTGGCTTGAGAATTTCCAGTCGCCTAGCAATCTTTGCCCAAAGTGAAGTTGGAATGCCTTGTTGGAATAAGCGTCGTTCCTCGTTGGCATGGATCTTGCCATGCTGAAGAAGCCATTGGGAGATCTTTTGGAATTTGTGGTAATATGTCAAGAAGGTGCCAAGGGTGTATGCACTAAGGTCAAAATTGTTCTGGACCAGCTGGTGAAGCTCATTTACCATGTAGCACATAGACTCCTCAGCACCAGGATACAAGAGGATCATGGCTTCCTTCCAGTTTTTGTAAGATATGGCAGTTGTGGCTTAGTTGCCAACAGGTGTGGTGGTGGCAGCAAACTCAGGAAGGCCAGTCCAAGTCTCTGCTGTGTTGTACATGACATATCTTGCCGCATATTCCTTCATCTGGGTGTGGTCGGTAATGCCGCAGTCCCTGAAGAGGTATTCTAACTCCTTGAAGTATTGGGTGAGTTCCTGTCAGGTTCCGCTGACCTCGGGGGCTCAGTCTACTGGGCGAATCCACCTTGCAGCTATCCACCATGTACAATCACAGAGCACCGGGAGTAGCGCGAGGCATAGGAGACCGAAGCGGGGCGGGGAAGGGTGCGTGGAAGGGTGCTGGGGGTGCCGGTGGGCGAGACGAGTGCCGGGGAGGGGAAAGGACGAGTCCCGGGGGTGCAAGAGAGCGAGACAAGCGAGCGCCAGGAGCGAGCGAGTCCCGGGGATCAAAAGAAAAGCAGACGAGGGACTTAGCGAGTCCCGGGGATAGAAGCAAAGCTGGGAGGTCGAATAGCCAAAAGGGGAAAGAGTAGAGATAAGATAGCGGGAGATGGAAATGATTAAGTCGAAAAGAGGAGAGCCGGGAACGTAGAGTCGAGAGAACTTAGAGTGGGAAAGGGAGAAGAGGACAACGAGATTAGATTGAGAGATACGAGACGAGTTGAGACGAGAGAGATAGTCGAAACGAGGCGAGTACGAGAAAAGAAGCAGTAAAGTAAGGAAACCGGGGCACGAGAGAGACTAGAACAGAGATGAACACAATAGACAAGACGGGGGTTACGTTAATATCAAGACTAGAGTATCTACTTACTACTCTGCGCCTTATATACTACATGGTACGTATGGCCCGGGGGTCAGGCCCGGGTTCCAGCAGCGGGTCGTGGCGCCGGGGCTTGGGATGAGACCTGGGGGCCGCGCGGGACGGGGCGAGGCCAAGACATGTCACGCAGAGGTCTCGCAGTAGAAGCGCAGAGACATGCGGTGGTGGTACTGTGAGGGGGGAGCGGGAGCGGGGCGTGGCAAGCAGAGGTCGGCGGCAGTGATGCGCAATTGTGATGCGTGATGGGGGGTCTCGGCACGGGTCAGGGGTGACGGGTGGTGCCGGCGCTGATGTGACGTGATAGCCGAGACCCGGCGCTGATGTGGCGGTCACAGCGGTGATGGCCGGGAGGTGCCGCAAGTGGCGGTAGCTGTGGCGTTGATGGGCGGTGATGGGCGGTGATGGCCGGGGGAGTTGGCTGGGTAGCGGTCCGGGCCCGGGGTGGCTATGGGGGTGGTATTGGGAGCGCTGGAGTCCCGGGGCCGGGGCTAAGTCCCGGGGCCGGGGCTAAGTCCCGGGGGTCGGTAGCGGGTCGTGACAGTTCCTTTAGTTTTGATTCATCCCACTTTGGTGCAGAGAAGTGGTTACAAGGTGGCATGTGTTGTGCAGTAGGTTCCAAGAGAGTCAGCAAGGGTAGTTGTATGGTTGGCATAGGGAATAGGGTAATTGGGGTGTCTTTAGCGAATGGGGAAGGTATGCAGGAGTCAAATAACTGAGATAACGGGGTAATGTCAGGTTCCGCTGACCATGGGGGCTCAGTCCAACAGGCAAATACCTTATGTGGTGATCAGTATGTCCATGGATGCAGAGCACCAGTAGGGCACGAGGTGTAGGAGGCTGAAGCAGGGCAGAAGGGGTGTGCTGAGGAGTGCTGGTAGCGCTGGATGAGTGGGCGAGTGCTGGGGGGTGGAGGACAAGTGCCGGGGGGTAGGCGCAAGTCCCAGGGGTACAAGAGGGTGGAACAAGCAAGTGCTGGTGCATGAGCAAGTCCCAGAGTTCAAAGAGATGATGGACGTGGGGACTTAGTGAGTCCCAGAGATGGAAACAGAAACGTGGAGATTAAGTGAGCTGAAAGGGGAAAGGGTTGAGATAAGATAAAGGGAAAGAGAACAGAACAAGTTGAGATGGGGAACCAGAGACAGAAGAGACAAGAGAATTTAGAGTTGAGAAAGAGAGAAGAAGCAAAGCAGAGTGGAATTAGAGTATGAGACGAGTAGAAACGATGCAAGGAGACAATATGAGGTGAGTACAATAAGAAATGAAGCAAAGTGGAAATAATGAGACCAGAACATGTGAGAAGACGAGACAGAGACAAAACACCACAAAACAATACAGAAGGTACGGTAATATCAAGACTAGAGTACTACTTACTACTCTACAACTTATATACTACGCAGTAGATAGGCTCCGGGGCTCAGGCCTGAGTTCCAGTGGCAGGTCGTGGCACTGGGGCTTGGGGTGAGACCTGGGGGCCATATGGGGTGGGGTGGAGGTTGAAACATGTTGTGCAGCGCAGAGGTCTCGCACTGGGAATGCAGAGACATGCAGTGGCAGGGAGGTGAGGAGGGGAGTGGGAGTGGGGCGTGGCGTGCAGAGGTTGGGTCGGCGGTGATGCGTGATTGTGATGCATGATGGGAGTCTTGGCACAGGCCAGGGGCAATGGGTGTTGCTGGTGCTGGCGCTGATGTGGCAGCTATGGGTGGTGTGATAGCTGAGGCCGGCCCTGATGTGGCAGTCATGGCGGTGATGGTCAAGAGGATGCTGTGAGTGGCAGTGGCTGGTGGCGGTGACAGGCGGTGATAGCTGGAGGCTGCCAAGGGGGTTGGCCAGGTAGCGGTCCGGGCCTGGGGCGGTCCTGGGGGTTGTTTTGGGGAGGGTTGGAGTTCTGGGGCCAGGGCTGAGTCCTGGGGGTCAGTAGTGAGTCGTGACAGGTAAGTGGTAAGTGGTGATGGTGGGGTGTAGGACTGTACATCGGCAAGGAATGAGTAGAGGGGGTTTTCAGGGCTGACTGTAAAGTTGATGCTGTATGGGAAGAGGTCTTTGATATCATCTGCAGTAAGATCTGCATGTGCTTGATGAAGTTCTTCCAAAAGAGTCATTGGCAGTAAAGCTCCTGGCAACTGTGGGGTGGATGGTGCTAAATAAAAAGGGATTATGGCACCTTCGGATTGTTGTGCAAGGTGGCGCTGCCTCTGGAAGCGTGTCTCTGGCAGAATTCTGCCCTAATTTCTCGTGGTGGGCTCCAAGTTGATGATGCCCAAAATTGTGCCAAGTGGTGTCTGAGTAGGCAGTCACAAGGCATATAGCGTTGGGCTCGCTAGTTGAGGTGAGCTGGGCAGGGTCTCAGAAAACAGGTTAGCGGAGAGCAGCAATAAGGAAGTGGTGAGGATAAGCTTAGCATGGTCACCAAGTGTAAGGTGCCTGCCACAGTTGCAAGGCGTATGAATGTCTAGTACACTGGTGTAAACCCAGTGGCGAGACAAGGACACTGTATGAAAGTGCTCTTGGCATAGAGTAAACTTATAAGGGGCAAAATTGAGCTCTGAAGCCCAAGCATAAGAGGTAACGGTGAAGGTAACTTGTTATTTTGCATGCTATAAGTACAGTATATATTGTAAAGTGTAGACGAGGTCGCCGTTGGCAACCCTTGAGTCACCAACATGGAGAACTAGTAAGTAAATAGTATACTACAATCTTTTATATAGAAAAATGTCCATCAGCTCTTAGCGATGCCTAACAGTGTCAGTCAAGCTGTCTGCCATGTCCAAAATGCCCAAAGTAAGTATGGAATCACCCAAATGTCAATATAGTGGAATGATGGCGGTTACTAGGGAACGGCAGCAATGCTGACAAAACGTTGGGGTCAAGAAAATAAAGTAAATAACTCAAAAAATTAATGATGAAAAATACACCAAAGGTAAGCCTGGGGTTCAAATCTCAGCTTTTTGAGGGGGTGGTGTCACAACCTGCTACCGACCCCTGGGACTCCGCCCCAGCCCCAGAACTCCAACCCTCCCCAAAACAACCCCCAGGACCGCCCCAGGCCCAGACCGCTACCCGGCCAACCCTCTTAGCAGCCTCCAGCCATCATTGCCCGTCACCGCCACCAGCCACCACTACTCATGGCATCCCCTCGGCCATCACCGCCATGACCACCACATCAGCGCCAGCCTCAGCTATCACACCACCCATAGCCACCACATCAGCGCCGGCACCGGCAACACCCGTCGCCCCCAGCCTGTGCTGAAACCCCCATCATGCATGACAATGATGATGCCCAAAATTGTTACCAAGTGGTGTCTGGGTAGGCAGTCATAAGGCATATAGCATTGGGCTCGCTAATTGAGGTGAGCCGGGCAGAGTCCCAGAAAACAGGTTAGCAGAGGATAGTGGTAAGGGAGTAGTGAAAGTGAGCTTAGCATAGTCACCAAGTGTAGTATGCCTGCCGCAGTTGCAAGGCGTAAGAATTCCTAGTACACTGGCGTAGATCCAGTGGCAAGACAAAGAACACTATACAAAAGTGCGCTTGGCATAGAGTAGACTTATAAGGGACTAAATTGAGCTCTGAAGCCCAAGCATAAGAGGTGACAGTGAAGGTAACTTGTTATTTTGCATGCTATAAGTACAGTATATATAGTAAAGTGTAGGCAAGGTTGCCATTGGCGACCCTTGCCAACATGGGGAACTAGTAAGTAAACAGTAGACCTCAATCTTTTATATAGGAAAATGTCCATCAGCTCTTAGCGACGCCTAACAGTGTCAGTCAAGCTGTCTGCCATGTCCAAAATGCCAAAAGTAAGTATGAAATTGCCCAAATGTCAATATAGTGGAATGATGGCGGTTACTAGGGAACGGTGGCAATGCCAGCAAAACCTTGGGGTCAAGAAAATAAATCAGAAAATAAAGTAGATAAATCGAAAATATTGGTGAAAAATACGCCAAGGGTGGGCCAAGGGTTTGAACCTCAGCTTTTGAAGGGGGTGGCCAGTAATCCATAGGGTGCACTAACCACTAATCCATGTGGTTGTGCCAAGAAAATCATTAGTACGCCTTTTGATACAACCTAGGTCTTATCAACGATCACACATCACCACCGACCTGACCTCTGCACGCCACGCTCTGCTCCTGCTCCTCTCCTCACCACCCCGCCACCACGTGTCTCTGCGTTTCCAGTGCGAGACCTCTGCGCTGCACAACATGTCTCAACCCCCACCCCACCCTGCACGGCCCCCAGGTCTCACCCCAAGCCCTGGTGCTGCAACCCACTACTGGAACCCAGGCCTGAGCCCCAGGGCCTACCTACTGCGTAGTATATAAGTTGTAGAGTAGTAAGTAGTACTCTAGTCTTGATATTACTATAGCCCCATACTGTTTCATTGTGTTTTGTCTCTGTCTCATCTTCTCATGCATTCTGGTCTCATTATTTCCACTTTGCTTCATTTCTTATTGTACTTGCCTTGTATCGTCTCCTTGCATTGTCTCTACTCGTCTCTTACTCTAATCCATTCTGCTTTGCTTCTTCTCTCTCTCTCAACTCTAAGTTCTCTTGTCTCTTCTGTCTCCAGTTCCTCATCTTGACTTGTTCTGTTCCCTTTCTCTTTATCTTATCTCGACTCTTTTTCCTTTCTGCTTGCTTAAGCTCTGCACCTCTGTTTCCATCCCTGGGACTCGCTAAGCCCCTGCATCTGTCATCTCTTTGCACCCTGGGACTTGCTCACGCACCAGTGCTTGCTTGTGACTCATGCCTACCCCCCGGCACTTGTCCATCACCCCCCGGCACTTGCCCACTCATCCGGCGCTACTGGCACCCCCCAGCACACCTCTTCTGCCCCGCTTTGGCCTTTTACGCCTTGTGCCCTACCAGTGCTCTGCATCTGTGGACACAGTGATCACCACATAAGGTATCCGCCCAGTGGACTGAGCCCCCATGGTCAGCGAAATCTGACAGGTGGCAGGTAATTCATAGGGCATGCTAACTACTAATTCAAGCGGTTGTGCCAGGAAAATTGTTAGTACACCCTTTGATACAACCTGGGTCTTATCAGTGGCAAGACCTGCAGTTGCTTGTGACCCATCTGCATGCCTCTGCCCCCCTCATCTTGGGCCTCCCCTGGCTCCGCTCCACCAACCTCCACATTGATTGGCAGAATCTCACCCCACACTTTGACTGCCAAGCCTTGGAGTGCCCAGAGCCCATCACCTTTGATGTCACCACTCCAGTCAGTGTTGCCAACCACTCCCACACTCTTCCGCAGCTCTGCTTGAAGTCTGCCTGGTTGTTTGTCCTCAATGCCCAACTCAGTGAATCCTCTCAGGTCCTCACTGCTCTTGTCAACAGCAGGGCCACTGGAACGTTTGCCAGTGACCAGCTCAACCTCATCCATGACTCCCTTGATAGACCAATAGAACTGCAACTCTTTGACAGTAAGCTCACCACCACCAGGCCTATCACTAAAACACACACCAGCTCCATCACCCTCAACGGTCTCTGGTTCCTAGTCCATCTCCTGATCATGCAGCTCCCAGAGGTAACCCCTATTGTATTAGGACTATCCTGACTACGCGACGTCAACTCTGACATTGATTGGAGGGACCTCACCATGAAGTTTCCTGGATCTGGTGCCTGTCTTGCTGCCGTCAACCTCTGCCTCCAACTCACTGATGACCCCAGCAAGGCCAGAGCTACCGGTGCTCCAACAACACCCCCAGATGGTCCTGGCGAACCCCCTCCCTCTCGACACACCCTGGGTGCACCCCCAGCCTTTCTCTCTAACATCCCTCACAATAAGTATAAAGGCCCCAAATATCCCACCCATCACCCTTGGATGACCTCAGACACTGACAACATGGATCAGTCCCCCAAACCCCTTGACCTGAACGCCTTCAATATCAAAATCATTGGCCTGGCCTCCTTTGCCTGCATCATCCAAGACGGCATCCCTGCCTTCCAACTCCAAATCTTCCCAGCACTCCTGGAAGAACACCTAGGCACAGACACCACTGCTCTGGAACCAAAAACAGAAGAACAGATATTACACAAAGTAGTTCCCTCAGAGTATCATGAGTTTGCTGACGTGTTCTTCAAAGAAAACGCCAAGGTCACTGGTCATATAACCACAAAATCAACCTTGAAGATGGCACCGCACCCCCCTTTGGCAAGATCTACAACATGTCAGAAGTTGAACTCTGCACGCTCAAAGATTATCTTGATGACATGCTTAATAAAGGGTTTATTCAACCCTTGATCTCCACCGCTGGGGCCCTGGTCCTATTCGCCAAAAAAAAGGACGGCTCCATACACCTTTGCATCAACTACCAGGGCCTCAACAAAGTCACCAAAAAAAACCAGTACTCACTTCTCCTCATTGGTGACCTTGTTGACCACCTCTGCAGTGCCAAAGTTTACACCAAAATTGACCTCTGCTCTGGCTATAACAATGTCCACATAGCCCTGAGGCATGAATGAAAGACCACCTTCCGCACCCACTATGGCCTCTTTGAGTATCTAGTGATGTCCTTCAGTTTGACCAACTCCCCTTCCACCTTCCAGTACTTCATGAACGATATCTTCCACAACATGAATAACGTCTTTGTCATTGTATACCTGGACAACATTCTGATCTACTTGAACTCACTGGAGGAGCACCACAACCATGTCTGCCACATTCTCGAACAACTCCAGGAGTACCACCTACATGCCAAACTGGAGAAGTGCTCATTTCACACCACCAAAGTTGAGTACCTTGGCATCATTGTCACCTTAGCTGGTGTTTGCATGAATCCTGCTAAGGTGAAGGCCATCCTCAACTGGCCTCTGCTCCAGAACGTAAAAGAGGTGCAGTTCTTTCTTGTTTTCATTAACTTCTACTGCCAGTTCATTGATAATTACTTCAGGATCACCAAACCCCTCAACTGGTCATGAGAAAGGACACCTCATGGAACTGAAACAGCAAATGCCAAAGCATATTCACTCTCCTAAAGGAAGCCTTCACCTCTGCCTCCATCCTCCACCACTTTGACCTTTCTCTCCCCATTGTTCTCAAATGCAACACCTTCAACTATGCCATTGCCAGTATACTCTTGCAGATGGACCCTGGTGGTGACAAGCTCCAGCCCATTGTCTTCTACACTCGCTTGATGTTCCCCACAGAGCTCAACTACAACATCTACAACAAGGAGCTCTTTGCCATTGTTGAGGCCTTCAAGCAGTGGTGGGCCTACCTTGAGGGCACCTCACATTGAATCCAAGTCTACTCAGACCACAACAACTTGCAATACTTCACCATGACCAAGCAGCTCAGCCACCACCAGGCATGTTGGTCAGAAATCCTCTCTGAGTATGACTTCACCATCCACTACTGCCCTGGCCAACTTGGTGCCAAGCCCAACACCCTCACCTGGAGACTGGACATGTATCCCAAGAAGTTGTTCAAAGCAAAATGCAACATGTTCAACCATTGAGTGGTAATCCTACCTGAACATCTTCATGCCATGCTGATTATGAACGAAGAAGGTATCTTGCACCAAATTTGCAATGCCCCCCAGGACACCTTCTTCAACCAGCACAACCCTCAAACCACCCCTGCCGACAAGACCAACAACAACCGCCCCTTCACCCTCTCCCCCAACGACCAACTTCTGCTCCAGGATGGACAAATCTATGCTCCAGACCATAAGGGGATCCACCTGGACCTGTGCCAACATCACAACCACAAGCTTTGCAGGCACCCTGGGATTTGTAAGACCCTTCAACTCATCTTTCAAACTTACTTTTGGCCAGGTATGAAGAAGGACGTCACCTGGTATGTCCAGGCTTGTGAGTTGTGCCTCTGGGCCAAGGTTCCCCACCATTGCCCCTATGGCCTTCTCAAGCTGCTCCAAGTTGGTCACCACCCCTGGTCCTCCATCTTGATGGACCACATTGTCAAGCTCCCTGAGTCAGAGGGCTTTGACACCATCCTCATTGTTGTCTGCCGCCTCACCAAACAAGCAATCTTCATCACCTGCTGCACCACTGACAACACCCTGGAGTTCACCAAATTTGTAACCAACATTGCCATTTCCATCTGGGTTGCCAGCGATGCCAGGTGGTCCTTCCGTACTGATAGCCCCTCCCCTGTGTCAATTGCCACATCTAGCCACAACACCAGGGCTCGGAGGCACGGTTCAAGGCCAAAACCTAGTTATATACATTGTCCAAGTACCCACCGTACCGGCAATTCCTGGCAGGGACCAGGGCTTGGAGGCACGGTTCAAGGCCGAAACTTGGCCTCTGGCGACTCCTGCACCTAGAAGGCCAGAGACCGGTCATCCGAGGCCTGAAACCAGCCTCTTGGGGGGCTATTATTATTTCGGTAATGCCAAAATAGGAGGCAAGTGCCAGGGAGGATGGAGGACAAGTGCTGAGATTGGCACAAGTCCTGGGGAGACAGAAGAGCAGAATGAGCGAGCGCCAGCGCGCAAGCAAGTCCTGGGGATCAACAAAGTGATGAGCATGGAGACTTAGCGAGTCCCAGGGATGGAAGTGGAAGAGCAGAAATTAAATGAGCTAAAAGGGGAAAGAGTCGAGATAAGATAAGGGAAGGGGAAACAGAACAAGTCAAGACTGGAGGCCGGAGATAGAAAAGACAAGGAAACTTAGGATTGGCAGAGAGATGAAGAGTAAAGCAGAGTAGAATTAGAGTATGAGACGAATAGAGGCAACAAACAAAGCAGATATGAGGCAAGTACAATAAGAAATGAAGTAGAGTAAAAATAGAGACTGGAACACGTTGATGACACCTGAAATTGTACCAAGTGGTGTCTGGATAGGCAGTCACAAGGCGTGTAGTGTCGGGCTTGCTAATTGAGGTGAGCTGGGCAGGGTTTCAGAAGATAGGTTAGCAGAGACAGTGGTAAGGAAGTGGTGAGGGGAGGCTTAGCGTAGTTGCCAAGTGTACGAGGCTTGCTGCAGTTGCAAGGCATATAACTGACTAATACACTGGCGTACTTCCAGTGGCGAGACAAGAACACCATACAAAAGTGCTCTTGGCATAGAGTATACTTAAAGGAGGTGAAATTGAGCTCTGAAGCCCAAGCGTAAGAGATAACAGTGAAGGTGACTTGTTATTTGCAGGCTATAAGTACAGTATATATAGTAAAGTGTAAGCAAAGTCGCCAACGCAGGGAACTAGCAGGTAAATAATAGACCACAATCTTTTATATAGAAAAATGTCCATCAGCTCTTAGCGACGCCTAATGGCACCAGTCAGGCTGTCTGTCATGTTGAAAATGCCAAAAGTAAGTATGGAATCACTTAAATGTCAATGTAGTGGAATGATGGCGGTTACTAGGGAGCGGTGGCAATGCCGGCAAGACCTTAGGGTCAAGAAAGTAAGGTAAATAAATCAAAAAATAATGATGAAAAATACACCAAAGGTATGTCCAGGGTTCGAACCTTGGCTTTTTGAGGGGGTGGCAGGTTATCTATAGGGTGCGCTAACCACTAATCCATGCAGTTGTGCCAGGAAACTCGTTAGTATGCCTTTTGATACAACCTGGGTCTTATCAGCATGAAAATAAAAGACGGAGATGAAAGACAACAAGACAGTATGAGAGCTACAGTAATATCAAGACTAGAGTACTACTTACTACTATATGACTTATATACTGTGTGGTAGGTAGGCCTCGGGGCTCAGGCCCAGGTTCCAGTAGCAAGTTGTGGTGCCAGGGCTTAGGGTAAGACCTGGGGATTGTGTGGGACAGCGGTGGGGGTTGAGACATGTTGCACAGCGTGGAGGTCTTGTATTGAGAATGCAGAGACACACGGTGGTGGGGCAGTGAGGAGGGGAGCGAGAGCGGGGCATGGCGTGCAGAGGTCGGGTCAGCGGTGATGCATGATCGTGATGCATGATGGGGGTCTTGGCGCAGGCCAGGAGTGACGAGGCTAGGGTGAGGAGGGGAGCAGGAGTAGGGCGTGCAGAGATCAGGTCAGCGGTGATGCATGATCATGATGCATGATGGAGGTCTCAGCATGGGCCAGGGAAGTGTCAGGTGTTGCCAGCGCTGGTGCTGATGTGGTGGCTGCAGTTGGAGAAGTGCCGGAGATGGCCAGGTCCGGCGCTGATGTAGCAGTCATGGGTGGTGATGGCTGGGGGAGTGCCGGTGGTGGTGGTGGCTGGTGGCGGTAATGAGTAGTGATGGCTGGAGGCTGCCAAGGGGGTTGGCTAGGTAGCACTCTGAGCCCAGAAGGGTTGTGGGGGTGGTTTTGGGAGGTTTGGAGTCCTAGGGCCGGGCCTAAGTCCCAGGAGTTGGTAGCAGTCATGACAGAGCACCTCTCATGCTTGAACCAGCACGACAAGCACACCGACAAGTCTTGGCAGGCCCCAGCCACCAGTGCCTTGAACTTGCATACCGTCCCATGGCGGGCACAGAACAAACACTGCCAACCATCAGTACAGGAGGGCTAAGAAGTAGGAACCACTCACCAGGCCATGATGGCAACACCAAGCCAATGTCAGTGGACCTAGGGAACAACCCACTGCCATAGAAACTTGTTGGGCATGACATTCACCTGAGCCACCCGACGAGCCGCTGGCACTAGATGGAACACCCTGAGGGCCAAGGGAGGCTGCAGCGGGTGCACCAGCGATATAGGTGCAGATTGTGCAGGCTGAGGTTGCATAACAATTGTAGAGAGCACACAAGCTGGACCTGCCACCAATGACAGTGCACCTGGGAAATGCAACGTCTGCCAGTAAGTATCTCAGGACAAACAAGCACTTACAACATGCCACTGCTGCCTGCTGGTGACCCTAGTGATGCTCAAACAATGCCTGGTGCTTCCCATAGGCAGCCCATGCATCCATATTGCTCTCAATAGTAGGAGGGGGAGTAGGAGACAATGACAATGATGATGGTTTAAAAGACAAGCAAAGTTTTTTTCTCTTTTATTTGAATACAGGACTTCTTGATGGCCGCCAAACTTTGACTTTGACACCAGAAGCAGCACAGCCACCCACAACTTTGCATGTCTCAAGGGTCTCAACACTGAAGGGGGGATAATGTCACGACTCACCATCAACTCCCAGGACTCAGGCCCGGCCCTGGGACTCCCACCCCCTCAAACTGACCTCCACAACCACCCCAGGCCTGGACCGCTACCCAGCCAACCACCTTGGCAACCCCCAGCCATCACTGCCTGTCACTGCCACTAGCCACCACCACCCCTGGCATCCCCTTGGCCAGCACCGTCATAACTGCCACATCAGCACCAGCCCGGGCCATCACACCACCCATGACTGCCACATTAGCACCAGCTCCAGCTATCACACCACCCATGACTGCCACATCAGCGCCAGTGCCAGCAACACCCAGTGCTCCCCTAGCCCATGCCAAAACCCCCATCACACATCATGATCACACATCACCACTGACCCAATCTCTGCACGCCATGCCCTGCTTCTGCTCCCCTTCTCACCGCCTTGCTGCTGCATGTCTTTGCATTCCCAGTACAAGACCTCTGCACTGCACGACATGTTGCCCCCCCCCCCCCCCCCCTGCAGACATATCACATGCATGTGTGCAAACTTTTTTGACATCAAGTTCCCACCCAAACACCTCATGTGACCGGTCCGGACAATCAACAAGTCTTGTTGATCGTCTGGACTGGTCATGTGATGTGTTCAAGAGAGTGTTGTCCACGACTTATAGTGCTCGAAAAAGTTGAAGTTGACGACTTAGGTACTTACATGAGAATTGTAGACAACAAGACTTATTCTTGAATTCTTGAACTTAGGACACAGAAAAAAAAAAAACAGAAAAACATGAGTTTTAACTAAAATTTGTACACATATCTACAGCATGTAATAGCAATACCAATTACTACAAAACACAG
>JAGGAQ010006205.1:0-26968 GCA_017657225.1 Termitomyces sp. T69sscA
TCCGAAAGAATACACTACGTCCCTATCTGTCGGGTTCTGGCTTAGTGAAGTAGGGCTCGAGGAGAGCTACTCTTACAAGAAAGCAGGTTTGACCAGCTTTTGCTATGACTATAAACTGTAGCAAGCAAAGTGAATTATACATCCTCAGTCTCTGGAAAAGAACTGTGTTCAAACTGTAGCAAGTAAAGTAAGGTTATATGTCTACAGGGTTGCAAGTTAGTTGGTGGTCATACATACATACCCTCAGTCTCTGGAAAAGACCTGAGGGACTTTCTAATAGAGAAAGGCTTAGAAAACTATACAAAAGATTTAAAAAATTATACAGAAGTGATCAAAGAAAGAACGAGTAAGGGAGAATGACAAGAAAGAAATCTTGAGTAACCAAGAAGTAACTGACACCACTGCTATGACAGAGGAAACCAAGAGTCTATCTCAACATAAACAAGTCTCAAGGGTAACAAGTTATGGATTAGACCTCATATCACCATGTTCTCATATGGACAACTTTATGTAGCCCTTTCCAGATGCACATCAGGAAGTAGGATTGAAGTGATTTTGTTACCAGACAATACAAATAGGACAACTGCCAATATTGTCTATCAAGAGATTTTCAATGGTTTACAACTGTAGTTTATAAAAGTTTGATTATATTGCACACTTGATAGAAATATACAAATACACATTGTTAGTCAATGGGATTTGGAGCCATAACTGAATGAATGAGGTTATGGCAGTGCCTTTAGTCATTCAATGAGATTTGGAGCCTTGAATCACTCAGTATTTGGAGCCATAACCAAATGAAGTGATATTATGGTGGAGCCTTAGTTACTCAGTGGGATTTGAAGCTATACCTCACAAAGTGAGGTATAGTGGAGGCTGAGTGGTGGGGGGTTTGAGAGTGAAGCCCCAAATGAGAAACAAGGCCTGTGCTGAAGGCACAGGTTGTAGCTCATTACACAAGATTGATCAATTCTGACCAATTTTTGTCAGCAAATCAAACGCCCACGCCTCACACCATTCTCCCATTCCCATGCTTCATGCCATTATTGTATCAACGAAGTGCATGACTTCAAATCAACTAGTTGTTTTAAGGAGATACCAAGGCTTAAATCTATAAGAAAGACCATCAAGGCAAAAATCCATGTGGGCGAAGACAGCTCATGAGCGAGTAACAAAAAGCCATGTGGGCAGGAGGGACATTTTGAATGCAACTAAGCATGCTAACCAGGAGTATCAGTTCACTATATCACTCGTTGCAGGGCAGCCCTGCTTTTCGACTCTCCGTAATCGTCGCAGTACATTGGCCCAAGGGGCAATGCGATGCATCTCCGTCAACACCATCACAATCCCTCTCCCACAGCACCCAAAGAAGGCAAGAACGGTGATTCCCTAACCAGTCTCAAGCTCGGCGCGTCCGACCAAGCGACGATAGCAGCAAGAACCTTCGACGCGTCCCTTCATAGATAGATAGATAGACACACAGACAGATAGCGCAAACCTAATTTCAACAGGGGCTCGACATGTGCATACGCGGTACTTGACCTACTCTTTGTTGATCCTGATGACGGCTTCGCCGGCATCCGCTGCGAGCCAGAGGACGTCGATGTAGAGCCCTGCCGAGGTGATGCCGAAGGTCTGTGTGAGCGCGTCTTGGAGGGTTTTGCGGAGACCGAGCGCGTCGCGGGCGGGGGAGATGGCGATGCGTATGTAGTGGTACGGCGATGGGAGCGAGTGCATGAGAAATTCGCAGAGGTGTGCTGGTGGGTGTGGCCAAGTTGGGCAACTGTTGTTCGCGACCAAACAAACAGCTGTGCAAGTACGTCATGTACGCTGTGTACTGATCCCACCATCGCATTACTGCGCAAGCCCGCTGTTCTGTTCTCCCCTTTTCTGCGCTGCCTGGATGAAGAGAGGGACTTGCGCCCCACGCTCGTCGGTAGGGTCGAGATGCTGCAGTGTTGTTGGCGAAGCAGTGCAGCTCAGGAGGCGCGCGCGGACACAACCGCAGCTGTGGATCGTGCGTAAATTCATGGTGGGCGTGACGACGGCTATGATGGTGTACTCGCTGTATGTGTTCATCGGGAGGCTCTGTGTGGATATGATCGAGAGGAAGGCGCATGCGGAGGGCTCGAGGGGCGCAGGCAGTAAGTGGCGTGTTCCCCGTCTGATTCTTGGGGGCTCTTAGGAGTTGTTCACTGTGTCATGCTGTCTAGTCGCGTTACTCGTTGTGGTTTCCGTCCTCTGGCTGTGGATGATCTGGGCCTATGCAAAGGTAAGCGCTTCTGGGGCTGTAGTATACTGCAAGTCACAATGTTGCATCCCAGGTAGTCTTTACATCACCAGGCTACGCGAGAGATGTACGCATCCCCGTCCCTCCCCGTTCGCGCCCTTCACAAACTCACGTCCTCCCAGCACGTCTCCCAGAGCGACCGACCCATGTTCAACGAACCTACAAATCCCTTCATCCCCTACGACCACATCATCGAGAACTCCAGATACCGACCACGCGACCCCGCACGCGATCCGGACCAAGGAAGCATCGCGGGCCCATCCTACGAAACCATCTCCGCGCGCGCGCCCGCGAAAGGCCCCCCAAAGCCCGTGGCGGACAACGGCACTGCGAGCGAAGAGAAAACCGAGGAGGACTCTAAGAATAGCTTGCCCCCTCGGAAACCCGAGCTCGTGTACACGAGACACAAGGACGCGGGGGATTATTTGCATAGGCGACCCCCCGCGACGCCTATCCTCCGGCCTGAGCATAGGTATTGCGCGATTGACCGGATTGTTAAGCCGTATAGGACGCATCATTGTAGGAATTGTGGAACTGTGCGTTGGGGCCTCGTTTTGGGATTGTAGCTGATGGGTTCTTTAGTGTGTTTTGAAGTATGATCATCATTGTCCTTGTACGCTGGTTTTAATGTGATATGAGCTCTTTTTGTTGAATGGTGATTAGGGATTGGACAGTGTGTTGGAGCACGCAACCAAAAGGTATGCGTGCATGTCATTACTTCTAGTTCTTGCGCTGACGAATGTCAAGTTCTTTATCAACTTTATACAAGCTGCTTCAGTTTACACGATTTACATCTGCGTCACCCTACTCGTATTCGTCGTGCTGCGCGCCACTTCAGCCGACCGACACATCGATCCGCAAAGGATCGTGATCGTCGCCATGTACGTCGGCGTAGCTTGTATCTCCGCGCCACTGACGTATCCCAGGTCCGGATTGTTCGCGGTGTTCACAACAGTCATGCAATGCTCGCACTTCCGGCTAATATGGCACGGGCAAACCACGGTAGAGAGTATGGGCGCCCATCGCATGAGGCGCCGAGAGAAACAGGCGATGAATGACGTGATCGGGTACTGGGCGATTCTGTGCGGGTTTCCCGAGCTTGCGTCTGTACACGTCACTCACTCGTTTCTTTTCTATCAGCGCGAAACGGCGAAAGACGCGGAGCTACGATGAGGAGTGGGGCAGGATCACCCATGAGGGTAATATCTGGTGGCTGGGGAGCGGCAGCAAGGGCTGGGTCGATGTGATGGGGCGTGATGTCTGCGGCTGGTTTTGTGAGTTTTGCGATTTTGTTGGTCTCGGTCCCTTGTCCTGTACCGAGTCGTCGGCCACGAGGTTCTACCGCGGCAGCCTGGTCAAGGGCGCTTGACTTGGCGATATGGTGGATTACCGGGACTAGCGCGGCAGAATCGTCGACCCGTCGAGACGGCGTCTCCTATCTGCGGGCGTAATGCGCAATGCACTTTTTGTCCCAGTTTGTCCTGCATGCTGGGAGCGTCGCTGCTGCAGGCCGGCGCCAAGCGGCTCAGGGCTCGAACTGGATGCCGTGGATTTGTGGACACGTCTATGTGTCATGTCCGATTCCAAATCCGAGTGGATTCCGAATGGCATTTGCATACATGTACATGGCTTCTGTCTATTTATCTTTGCTATCTATGCATTGAGGCTGACCGCTTTACCCACACAGTGCCGATAGGAAGAAGTCTGAACGACGGACTGACGTATCCTGTGAATCCGCGCTTTGATGCGCAAGGGATCTGGCGACAGCGAGCAGAGTGGCCTGAGGAGCTGCGGTGATGGAATGTATGTATTGTTTTGTGGACATTTGGAGACTGCTTCATGTATGCTACAACGAGTATTTGTTGCGTAACGCGGTGTCAATCAGACATCCTGTGCCCCATCGAGCGAGGGCTAGAACATGATCCGGGTCTGGTGCCAGAAAGAGAGAGCAATTCATATCGAGTGACAAGTGTGAGCCGACGTTCGTGGAGCCAGAGTCGGCTCGATCGAATATGTAAATATAATCCCGCCCGCTTGGCAGCACGCCCTACATAACGCAACTCTCTTCTTCCAACCACAACAATGTCTCCTTCTGCAATTGCTCCATCTCCGTCCAACGCCTCCGGCTCCGGCAGGTACCACGTCGTCAAGGCCCCCAGGCCTGACGTCCACCTCTCGTCGGCGGACATCATCCACCTCGAGCACGAGCACGGCGCACACAAGTGAGTGTGTTCCCATCCATGTCCTCCGCAGGGTCCTTGTCGACGCACCACGTCCACTCTGCGACAGTGACGCCTCACCGGACCCGCGCAGCGCCAGCGAGCAGTAGGGGACGCAGCTCCGTAGTCGTAGTAGTAGTAGTAGCAGAGAGAGGGGGGCGTAGCATCAAACTTTGTTCTTCCCTCGCTCTTCACCTTTATATCGCCAGCAGCGGCTGACCTGCGGTTTTTTGGCCATTAGTTATCACCCACTCCCGGTGGTGTTCGATTCCGCGAAAGGCGCAAAGTGAGTGGCATTTGCTGTTGGCTCAGGCCCGGGCGCCCCCTATTGGCCAGCCATTAATGGCGCTGTCATTTTTTGCTCATCTGCATCCCCGCTAGGGTATGGGACCCCGAGGGCGTCGAGTACATCGACATGCTCTCTGCTTATTCGTACGCTGCTCTCTCTGCTCTCTGCGCCCGTGTCTGACGACGTCTACAGCGCAGTCAACCAGGTGGGTACATACGTCGTCTGCGCGCACGTGTCTCAAAATATGTTAGGGGCACTGCCACCCCCGCATCGTCGCGAGCCTCGTCGCGCAGGCGCAAAAGCTGACGCTGTCGTCGCGGGCGTTCTACAACAGCGTCTTTGGGCGCTTCGCGAAGCGCATCACGGCGATGTTCGGGTACGACATGGTGCTGCCCATGAACACCGGCGCGGAGGCCGTCGAGACGGCGCTCAAGCTCGCGCGCAAGTGGGCGTACAAGCACAAGGGCGTGCCCGAAGGCCAGGCGGTCGTACTCAGCGTCGAGGGCAACTTTCACGGGCGCACGCTTGGCGTTATCAGGCGAGTTGGTTCGGTGATTTTTTTCTGTTGTGTGATGGCTGATGGTGGTGCAGTATGAGCACCGACCCGGAGAGCAGGGGAGGCTTTGGCCCATTTTTGCAGGGCGTCGGGCCGACTTTTGTTGATCAGGGTAAGACGAGGACGATTAGGTTTGGACATGCGGAGGATCTGGAGCGCGCGCTTGAGTTGTATGGGAAGAAGGTCGCCGCGTTCCTCGTGGAGCCTATCCAGGGCGAGGCTGGGTGCGTCGGCATTTCATCACTCGGTCGCGAAACTTACGTCCTCGCAGCATCGTCGTCCCCGAGCAGGGATACCTAGCAAAAGTGCACGCGCTGTGCAAGAAACACAACGTCCTCCTCATCTGCGACGAGATACAGACGGTATGTGGGCATCTGCGCGCGCGTTTGGCGGGACTGACGATGCGCAGGGACTGTGCAGGACAGGCAAGCTGCTCGCGTCGCACTACGACAACGTCCGGCCGGACATGGTCCTGCTCGGCAAGGCGCTCTCAGGCGGAGGTCCGTCGTCCTTCTCTGACCTCACCACTCGCTGACTCACCCGCGCGCAGTGTACCCGGTGTCCGCCGTGCTGGCGGACAGGGACGTGATGCTGTGCATCCAGCCCGGCGAGCACGGGAGCACATACGGCGGGTGCGTGTCGTTCGAACTGTGCGTGTGTGTGTCGCTGACTACGGCGCAGGAACCCGCTGGGGTGCGCGGTGGCGCTGACGGCGCTGCAGGTGCTCGAGGACGAGAAGCTGGCGGAGCGCGCGATGCGCCTCGGGGAGGTGTTCCGCGCGTCTGTGCGCGCGCTCGCGTCGCCGCTCGTGGCGGCCGTGCGCGGGCGCGGGCTGCTGAATGCTGTCGTGTTTGATGAGGCAAGGAGCGCGCGGGGCAGGTCGGCGTGGCAGTTTTGTTTGCTGATGAAGAGCCGGGGCGTGCTGGCGAAGCCGACGCATGGGAATATGTGAGTCGTTTCTTGGCGTGCTTGGGCGCTCGTTGACGGGACTGCGCGGTAGTGTGCGCTTTGCGCCGCCGTTGGTGATTGAGGAGGAGGATCTGAGGAGGGCTGTGAGGGTTATTGGAGAGTGCTTGGAGGATCTGGACAAGGTTGGTTTTTTGGATTGGTGTTTTTGGGTTTTTTGTGTGCTTATGTGTGCGCGGTTAGTTGGAGAGTATCCCTGGCGACGACACGGACGAGGCTGGGTACGTCGATATTCTGGACGACTAACGGGCTTTGTTTGGGCCGTTCGCCTGGGTATCAATCCCCCCGACGCCACGGGTCACTCGCATGTGTATTTTCTGTACTTGGCGTGTAGAGATCGTCCCAGGCGTCCTTTTGTGATCACCCTGTCGTGTGTTGGGTTTACGGTATACCATGCCCCATGCATAGGTTTAGGCTACTCATGTTTTAATGTGATTGTCTTTAAAATGATGGCTATTCTACATGTAAGGCATCTCGTAGGGTCGGGTCCTACCAGGGAGACACGGCCGAAATAATGCCCGCGATAGTTGGTCTTCCCTTGCATTAGCAGCTCTTTACTCGGTGGGTGGGGTCGAGTGTCGAGCGAATAGGCAGGGTGAAGAAAAAAAAAGTCGCGTCGCGACCTATAAATGGAGTTTGTTTAGGGCGGGCCTGGAACAATTTTAGAATGGGCCCGCGTGTCTGCGTGTTTCACGGATGTTTACGAGAGCAGGACTTGAATGATAACTGTTCCGGCGACGCGCCCGCGCCTGCTCGACCGCGCCGCTGTGGAGGGAGGACGGGGTGAGGGCGCGCGGCCGGGGGGGCGCGGGTCAAGTCGTAGGGCGTATTTGCACATGTTGATCGAGCGAGCCTTTTTCGAGCGTGTGGCTACGTGGACCGCCGTGTTCGTTATGTCTACTCCGCAGAGCACGCTGCGGCAGCGCGTGGTTGCGAGCAAAGCGCCGGTTGCGGCGGCCGAGGACGCGGGCAGCGCGGCGCGCGAGGAGGTGGTGTGGGGCAAGACGCCGGGCGGCGAAGGTGAGCTTGGTGTGGCTGGTCTCATGTCGGGGGTGCTGAGCGGCGCTAGTGTTCCGCGTGCCGACGACGCACGACGTGCTGACGACGCTGTTCCACCCGGGGCAGCCGAAGAGCGACCTGGACCTGGTGAACCTCGGGCTGCTCGCGGGGCAGCTCGTCGCGTTCGTCGTGCTGCCGCGGGGCGCGGCGCAGGTGTTCTTCTTTGGGTACTTTGCGTTCTGGCGGGCGGCGTACGACGCCGGCCTCGGGTGGGTGCTGACGCAGCAGAGCAAGAAGAAGCTGATCGTGCGCGAGGTGCAGCGCCTCGGGTGGCTGGACGGCACGCGGCACCCGCGCGTGCGCAGCTGGATCCGCGCGCAGCTGCAGGGCAAGATGGGCCGCGACTATGACTTTGATGTGCGTTGGCCCTGCGTCGCGTCGCCGCGCTGACCGATGCTGTAACAGGAACTGCCCCTCGAGTACAACACCTGGCTGCTCTTCCGCCAGGCCGTCGATGTCATTCTCGTCAAGTGCGTCTCATCACGCGCGCGTCTGCCCTGCTCACCGTCCACAGCGACTTCCTGGCGTACTGCATGTTTGCCTTCTCGTGCTTCCGCGTCCCCGCCGGCCTCTCGCTCTTTGTGCACGTGTGCAGGTCAGTCCAGTCCCGTGCCCTGCGAGCCAGCTCACCCCTGCCAGATGGATCGGCGGCATCCTCCTCATCGTCTTCAACGTCTGGGTCAAGACCGAGGCCCACAACGTCGTCAAAGACTACGGCTGGTACTGGGGCGACGTCTTCTTCCAGCGCGGCGCCCTCGTCTTTGACGGCGTCTTTGAGCTCGCACCCCACCCCATGTACTCGGTCGGCTACGCCGGCTACTACGGCCTCTCCCTCATCGCAGGCAGCTACGCCGTCCTCTTCGTCAGTCTCGCCGCCCACGCCGCCCAGTTTGCCTTTCTCCTCTTCTTTGAGAATCCCCGTACGTCTGCTCCCGTCCCCCGTCCCCGCCGCGGCTGATCGCGTCTAGATATCGAGCGCATGTACGGCCAGCCCAAGGCCATCGCCAAGCGCACCCCGCTCGTCCGTGCCAAAGCCCGGTCGCAACCGTCCACCGGCGCCGTCCCCGGCCCGAGCACCTGCGCCGTGATCGAGGCCGACCCTGCGGACATCCTCGCGACGCCTGCGGTCACCGAGGGAGAGACCGCGACGGACACGACAGAGGTCGACACGGAGATTGAGGATGTGCTTGCTCGCGTGAAGAGGACCGCGAAGCACCACCCCAAGCCGTCGGTCAGCTCCGTGTCGTCGTCTGCGAGCAGCGAGCAGCCGCAGACGCAGGCGCACCGGCGCAAGGCCGCCTCGCAGCATGACCTCCTGAACAAGTATTTCAGGCACGACACCCTCGTGCTCGGGAACATTGACCTCTTGCGGTCCGTCTCCCGTTTCACTCTATTCGTTCCCCGTCTGACGCCCGGCGCAGATCGAACGACCTCATGCTCGTCCTCATCCTCGCGTACTGCTTCACCGTCTCGTTCTGCCCGCGCCTGTCGGACGCCGTCGCGCTGCGCCTGCACTTTGTGCACGCGCTCGCGTGGTGCGCCGTGCACTACGTCGGCCTCGGGCTCCTCCTCAAGGCGCAGAGCGAGCACAAGTTTGTCGTGAGGCACTTTGTCAAGCATTATCATTATGCGGGGAACGAGGGCGGCGGCGCCGTCGCGGAGGCGTTTGCGAATTGGAAGGCGATTTATAATTTGAGCATGTGTATGATGTATGGTGCGCCCCCCCCCCTGGTTGCTTGAGTGCGAGGATCCGGCTGATGGCTTTGAAGCGTCGTGCATTGGGGTCGTGTGGAAGACTTATTCGATCCCGCATGATTGGACCGTCGGGAACGAGCTGTTGAGGCACACGTTGGGTCTCGTGGGTCTATTTCTCTTGGTGCGTTTGCCAAACTCACCCTGTGTAGCTCCTCGTCGGTCTGCACGTCTGGGCCACCCGGGAATCATACGAAGTCCTCGGCGTCTTTGGTGCGCACCGTCCTCGCCGTCTCTTGCACCCCTTCCTTGCTTAGGTATTCTCTAGGCTGGTTCTTTGGCGACTTTTTCATCGAAGAGCTGCCGTCGCACCTCGAGTACCACGGGATCTATCGGTGCGTCGTCGGCGGCGTCGTCCGTCTGCCTATATCTGACGTGTGATGACGTGTTAGGTACCTCAATAACCCCGAGGCGATGGGCGGCGCGGCGTGGTTCGGTCTCGCGCTGATCAGCGGGAGCAAGCTCGTGCTTTCCCTCGCTGTCGTGCGGTATCTGGCAAACTGGTGGTTCCTCACCCGCGTCGAAAAGTTTGTGTCCATCCGTCCGTTATATATATCTTCATCGCCTGAGGTGTTCTGCCCAGCCCGCACATGCGCAAGCTGTACGGCGACTCGCTGCGGAAGGAGGCGGGCTTTGTCAAGGTGATGAAGAGCGTCGCGAGCAAGAATGCAAAGATCCTCGAGTCGCGCGCGGGGCGGCATGCGCCGGAGATCAAGAGGGTCGTGAGGGAAGTCAAGGGCACGTTTGATAAGGTTTATGAGGAGACGGCCGATGCTGTTGAGGAGTTTTTGGCGAAATGTACGTCGTGCGTTTTCCGTTTTGCTTTTCACTCGTCACTCATCACCCCGCGCCCTGCCCTGCCCTGCCCTGCAGCCCGGCCCAAGATCTCGGAGGTGATGGAAGAGACAAAGTTCCTGCTGCAGCAGTCCCGCGAGAGGCTCGTCATTACGTGTGTTGTTCGCGCTTGTCTGGGGCCCCTGTCTGACCTGCCTTGTTTGTGTCGGCGGCTAGGCGCGTGTCGACTGATATATCCGGTATAGACAGGGACCAGTACAAGATTGGCATCGTCCCCAGCTCCTCGGGCTCGAAGGCGTTCCATCTCGGGGAACCGATCACTGTCAGGTGGGAGGCGCCGCCTGGGCACTCGAGGAAGGACTGGATTGGGCTGTACCGGGTGAGGCTCCTTCCTTCCTTGTGGGTGGAGGCGGTGACTGAATCGCATCGCATGGCAGGTCGGCGCGAACCGCTCGACGCTCGTGACGAAGACGTCCTCGCTGGGCATGTGGGTGCCTGTGCATGACGAGGGGTGGGAGGGGGACTTGTTCTTGGGCGTCGACGCGGCGCCGTCGAGGGCTTTGCAGGCCACGAGCGGCGCGGTGACGTTCAGGGGCGACACGCTGCCCTGGCTTGTCGGGCAATACGAGGTGAGTGGGGCCGCCTGCGTCGATCGTTGGTTATGCCGCGGAGTGCTGAAAACGTGTAGGTGCGGTACCACCACGACGGCAAGTATAACGTGATGAGCCTCGACGGGCCGCTGGAGATTTTTGGTGCGCAGGCGGTTTTGGGCTGGTGTTTTTTGTGCGTGCGGCTGACTTGACGAATCGTAGTGGACAGACCGGCGGAGCTGAGCTTTGACGCGGTACGTGAGGCGCTCATGCACGTCGTGCCGCTCTGCTTGGACTCGGACCCGTCCCTCGTGCCGCTGTCGTGCAAGCGTCTGCAGACGCCGAGCGCGCTGCATGCGGTGCCGCGCGCGCTCGCTGCGAATGACGATGGCGCACTGAGTGACGGCGGCGGAGGCGGACGCGGCGCGCGGGGTGCGGATGCAGGGGCACACGAGGAGGACGACGCGGATAGGGACCCGGACGATTTCAGTTTTTGGTCGGAAAAGCAGGCGAAGAGGATTTGCGGTGCGATTCAGCAGCTGTTTGGGGTGGAGTATGTCCCTGAGGTTGTTGTTGCGGACGCGAATTTGTCGGCGCTCGCGAATAGGATATTGTTGTCGAAGGAGATTTTGACGACGTAGGGATGGGGAGGGTGGTCACTGTGGTTGAAAAGTGCTTTTTTTTTTGGTTTTTGTTTTTCCTTTTTTTTTCTCGAGTTTGTTCGTTCTATGTGATAGCTGTTCTATCTAGATCTAGATGCGTGGTAATTTAGTTTGAGTAGACGTGGTTTCGTTGGTCTGGTTGATAATATATATAATCTACGATTTTTGGTGGTGTTTGGAGAGTGCTTTTTTCTTTTGAGTCCTTTCTCTATGATATCTAGATGCGTGTACTCGACGTGGTTTCGTTGCTGTGATTGACAATATAATCTACGTCGTTATCGTTGGGATCCGAACATTTCTCCTTCTCTTTCTCGTTGTATCGCTAGGGCTTGCTCTCTGATCCAGGTGTCGATGATTTATTTTCTATCATTGCTTACTTACATGCTTCACCCTAAACTAGACTAGTCATCATGATACCTTTTTGCACTGTGCTCTATCTTGGAAGTATACCAGAATGTAAATCTATGGTTTTGATAATGTCAAAGTGTGATTCCTCCAAGCTCGAGCGCCCACCTCATGAGCGTCAAACAGACAGATGCATCTCAGGTGACCAGATAACCTCGTAACCACGATGCTCGTCGACACAAAGCCACCGCCGACGCCGCCGCCATACAGCCTGCGCATAGACCCGGCGCCGACGCTGTCGTCGCTGCCTGCGCACCTGCTGCTGCGGATCGTCTACCTGACTTTCTCAGCCGATGACCACCGGCGGACGCTGTACTGGCTCGCGCACTCGCTGCGGCGGGTAGACCGCACGCTGTACACGGCGTCGATGCACGTGCTGCGCTCGATCCACCTCCCCGCGTACACCGCGCTCGTCCGCCCGCCCTACTCGTCCGACCCCTTCCCCGCGCCGCACGGCGCCGTCCAGCGCGAGACCGCCGTCCTCGACAGCTTCATCGCACTCAAGGTCCGCGAGGACGTCTGGGCCGACGACTCGGAGCTCCACCTCGAGCGCGACGAGGCGTACAAGGACCTCTTTGCCCACGCCCAGCCCCGCGCCCGCCTCGAGGACCTCGTGCGGGACCTGGGCGTCCCGCGCGGCCTCGTCGCAGCGTCAGAGGCGCGCCCTCCCCCCGCTGCTGCTGCCGCCGCCGCGGCGTCTGCGCCCGGTCCGTCGGCGCCGCCTGCGTCTCCCGTGCAGGCAAGGCCGTCGTTCCTCTCGCTCTTCCGCAGAGCTCGGCCCGCGGCACCGCCACCTGTTCCCACGCACACGCCCTCGCCCCCGCCCCGGACCGCGATACCCATGGCAGATCTCACTGTTGCGCTGGCGCCCCGCAGCGCCAGCCTCGTCCTCTCCCGCCGCACGATCGCGTCCACGCCGCGCACGACTGACGAGCCCCTTGAGCACGTCGCGAGGAGGCTGCTTCGTGCATTGCAGAGTGATGCCCAGTGACCCGTTGTAACGTACTACTACTACTACCAGTACAAATAGCCTTTTTTTTTTCCTTCTTCTCTTTATGCAGCCTCGTTTATTGACTGTTCTTACGCTCTGTATTGTGACTGGGCTGAGTCGTACCTAGCGCCCTGCCGACAACAAGAAACGCCACTCTGGACGTACACCGCAATGCCTTGACGCACGCCCGCCAACTCCACGACCGCCGACGCGCGTGGATTTTCTAGTCATCGCCGAACGAAACCAATCAAGTCGTTCACCAGAAGCAGCTCGCCTGATTCAAGTTTGGTACGATACACTACTAGTAAGTAAGTACCATGTTGTCCGTAATACCTGCACGCTTTTTCTGTGTCTTTTCTCACAACAATCGTTGTATCCGCAAATTTCGTCTCTGCTGTGGTGACTGCACGCTGTCTGTTTCTGTGGCCTACTCTGTAACCGTGCTGGAATGATTCGCACGTCGCTTCTATATCTGGGCCAACTACATCTGTTCCCCCTCCTGATGCTTGTTTCCTGAATAGCCACTCCATGGTCTTGGGATCTTTAGATCCACACGGCATCCCCGTGTGTCATATCACGCCGCTCGCTTTCAGTTCTTCCCCAAAGAGGCGCCCCAGCTTAGTCCTTCTTTCCTTCTCCGCCGTCTTCTTCGCGCCTTCGGCGCAGCAGTTCGACGCTCAACGTAGACGGTGAAGCGCCACCCGCTTATGTATACAAATCAAGATGGATCTATTGTTGGTTGCGTGAGTGACTTTCCTTTTTTTTTTTTTGTCTTCTGATTGATATATATTTTTGGTCCATCCTATGAGGATGTACGGTTGGTTATTAGAGCAACTGTGGGCCCGGTTCCTGGGGTCCTGCATCCTGTTTGACCCTTTTGCCAGCCTCTCCGAGTCTCAGGGTTTTCGTAAATCCAAATACACATTCCACGCCAAAGTTCCGCCCCGTCTTTGATCTCTTCAACTGCGCATTGACTTGCAGCAGGCCATCAGATAGTGCACGCAGGTAAGCTATTCTTGAAACGTTCCAAACCAAACATTCACGGATGAATATGTTCAAATCAAAAATCAAAATAAATCTTGGTTCGGCGCTATGTATTATAAAATAATTGTCCCAGTCGTCCGTTTGAACACTTTGTTGGTGCGTAGTAGCAGAATAAATTTTCTCACAACAATCCTTATTCTGTCTCTGCTATGGTGAAGACACACTGCCTGCTTCTGTGGTCTACTCTTAACCATGCTGCAATGATCCGCCCATCCGCTTCTATATCTGGGACAACTGCATTTGTTCCCCCTCCTGATGCTTGTTTCCTGAATAGCCACACCATGGTCTTGGGATCTTCAGATCAATACGGCATTCCATGTGTCATATCACGCCGCTCATATTCGATTTCCCCCAAAGACAGGTTGGGAGGCACTGATTATAGTCCTTCCTTCTGCACCGCCTCTTTCGGGGGCAGTCCAACGTCCGCCGCCATCCGCTCGCATATGCAGATCCAGGAAGAATATATCGACTTTTTCTTTCTTTCTTCTGGTATTTCTTATTGGTCCATCCCATGAGGATGCACGGTTGGTTGTTAGAGCAACTATGGGGCCGACGCGAGCCCGATCCTAGGCGTCCTGGAGACCTGCATCTTTTTGCTAGCCCCTTCGAGTCTCGTAAATTCAGATACACACTCCGCGCTCCTGCCGTAAAGCTCGGCAAAAGTCAACCCGTCTTTGCTCTCTAACTCTTCGACTGCGCACTGACTATCCCCGAGAGTTACAGCAGGCCGTCAGATAGTGCGTGTAGCTAAGCTATTCTGAACACGTTACAAATCAAACATTGACAGGATGAATATGTTCAAATCAAAAATTAAGATGAATCTTTGTTCGGCGCTATGGACTACGAATAATTGCCCCAATCGTCCGTTTGAACACTTTGTTGGTGCGCAGTAACAGGATAATCTTTCTTTTTTGCTAAAAAAAAAACAAAATCTGGTCCTCCGCGCTGCAATCAATACGGTGAATGTATGAGTTCGCGCGACTTGAGCGAATTGAATGGTATTTCAGTCATTCATACTGCAACATGTCCTTGAGTGACATCAGCCTCCGAAAAGTCTTGCGTTTGATAAGTTTGATGTGTACAGTGATGGATCTCTTGGCAGTAGTGCATATAAGCAAAAGGTCACACAGTGGATTTGACTAGGACAATAATATCCCAAGAGAACCGAGTCTTGAGAATGAAGCGTTGATCATCTCAACATCAGGTGACTAGGTGACAGGTTCATGCACACGCCCGCGTCAGACGCGTTTCTGACACGGCGAATCTCACCCTAACCCTAAACTCGAGGAGCATTCTGGACTCCTTTACCTTCGACAGTACTACGACTCGCATAGACACACCAGCGACCTGATAGAGTTGTAACCAAGCTCTTTTACTGGCATCTTGCAATCCATTATAGGGACCGACTCGGACAGCTTTCAATTGATAAGAACCCCTGACGAAAGTCCATCGCTGATTCATGTTACAACCTGATGGATCGTTTTTGCTGTGTATGGCATCTGGATACTTGGCTACTTGATAAAGACTCTCGCGCCGTTCTTCTTGGTTTTCCTGCCATCATACAAACTAGATTTCTCCCTGTGCGCTATGTCGAACTCAACGATCATCGACGACACCAGTCCCGATGTCTTTTATACTGGGCACTGGGCGCCCGGCGGAATATCAAGCGAGTCCAATCATACGACCCATGGGACGACTGCCGAAGGCTCGCAGGCGATCCTCTCTTTCAATGGCACGCTGTTACTCCAGTCTGATCAAGGAGACTATCGGATTTATTGACTTACACGGCAGGCTCGCTTATTGAGGTATTTGGAACTATCGGACGTGAGAACAAAGGAAATAAAAGCTTCGCCGCTACCTCGTCCTACACGATCGACAACAACGCCAGCGAAACCGTCGAGTTTACGGGCAAAATAGGGACTAATGTTCTCTACCAGCAGCTGTTCTTCGTTTCTCAGGGACTCGCGGAAGGAGAGCACACCTTGGTTGTGTCGTACAAGACTCCAGGTAAAAATCCGTTGTGGCTGGACTACTTCCGCGTAACACACATTCTACCGGCCTCAACCCCAACTCCCTCGTCGTCGTCGAGCACATCTGGCTTATCTACAGGTGCAATAGTTGGAATTTCTGTAGGAGCCTGTGCAGCACTGGCTCTCCTCATCACCATAGTCTTCCTTCTACGCAGCCTTCTTCGAACCCCACCTCCTTACACATACACAAATCAAGAAAGTACATCGTGGTTACGTGAGTGACTTTTTCACTCCTTGTCAGATTCGTGATTAACACGTGAGAATGACGGTTGTTGGTCACAGAGCGACTATGTGCGCGGCTCGAGCCCAAGCCCCCAGGAGAGCTGCATCCTTTCGACCCATACGCTCAGGCTTCTCCGTATTCCCGCAGTGCAAATTCGTTCACATACCCAACGCGATCGTCGAGTCTGGTTCCCGGATCATCCCGCCGGAGCAGTCGTGGGATGGATGCAGTATATCACCATGAAGTGACAAGGTCGAATCGTGGTCGGCCGGAAGATAAAAGATCACGACCTTCTAACCTGACGAATGTGTTAAGTGCCGAAACCCCTCTGCCCCAGTGACGTGCGTCTTCTTTCCCTTGATGGGGATGATGAAACCGTCTGGGAACTTTGTCATGTTCGCTCGTTCCGTGGTGGAAAGAGGTAAGGAAAGAGGCATGGACAAGCAGAAGTTCTCAACACGATATCCGAGAGGAGAAACCGTGGCCGACTCTACCGGTGTTATTGTTGGTACCTGATTCCATTTGGCTGAGATCGTTATTTCGTTGCAGATATCCAGTGGCGGGACCTCGTCTTCTTAGCACTCAGACAGTGGCCAATCATATCGTTCGCTATTTATTTTGGCTAACAACTCGGACGATCGTGGGTGCAGATACCCCAGCTATATATACGACATCGTAGTAACCAGCTGTCGCAAATCCTTACAAAGTTAAACTTATGCCGGTTTTGAGTTTGCGAAATCAACCCCTTGCAGGTGCAACGAAACTTCCACCATGTAAGGTTTCAGGCAGTGCGTGTAGGTAATCTTCGTTTCAGGCTTGTTCCAGGATGGATGGTCAATTAATCTTGGCCCAGCGCTGTTTGACAACATTGAATGATCGTGAATACGTACTTATTGCGCAGTACAATGGCGATTTGAACTCTGATCCTGTACATACATTGACTCATGAGACCCCTCTTCTGCAGGAATCGTCGGTCTTCAATTTCGTTATGAGCGGGACGGAAGAAAATCAAAATCAAGACTCTTCTCTTAGGATATCATTGACGTTGATGTTAGGCCCTAGTCAATGGATGTCTGGGATCCTAGCAGATCGCTGATGATCAGGTTAATGGAAAAGGTTAATATCTCTTCTCAGCCCCTTTTCTCGTAGCTTGAGTGAAGACCGTATGTAGTCTTCGTAGCGCGCTCTCGACGCCAGTATTCTGTTAGAATGTTTGTATAAATCTGGAAGGATTTTCACAAACCCATGTGAGGATGCGGCCCGAACGCCTTATGCACAAGTGATCTTGACGTCGAGTAATCCAGGGATGTCTCCACTGTTTCGAAGTTTCTCGTCCTCTTTCGCCACATTAAAATAGAGGGATCAAACAACCTCGAGTCAGATTCCTGTGAGGCCAATATAAACAGTGCTCTTTACTCAGGAAACTCAGACCTGGCAGCAATTCCATCCACTAATGTGTCAGAATAGTTGGAATTCAGACTCATAGCTCGCAGGTAAGAGGGCTGATTCGTGCTCGGCGCTCGGCGCCTCGGCAGGTCCGACGTCGGAATCACGTCATGTGATTCCGCTCACCATTTCAATGGACTTTTCTATCATCACGGACAAGAATGGATTGAACATCAAATTAAAAATTACTGATCCCGACGACGTGTGGGTTTCGAAGCATTCGGTGAACCTTTTCGCCGAATGTCATCATATGGTTCGAAAATTCCCAGCCACATTCTCTTTTCCCGCCGATAAATTGCGTTCATCTATAACGACCATTCACGACCTCTGATACCTCTAATGATCATCGACGACAGCAGTAACAGCATTGTCTACTCCGGACAGTGGACAACAGGTGGAAACGAACAAGAATACAACAATTCGGCACATGGTTCATGGACAAAGGACTCAAAGGCTACAATAGTATTTACTGGTCAGAACGCGCTTGTTATCATCAATACCTCGATCTGATGCAATGGCAGGCCAATCGATTCAGGTATACGGCACCATTGGACGCGAACATAGCAATGGTGATCCAGCTTTTGCACCAATATCGGAGTACACGATTGACGGGCAGAATGATTCAACTAAATCGTTTACTGGAGATCCTAGTACAGACATCTTGTACAAACAGCGGTTCTACCAGTCTCCAAAGCTCAGCAATGGTCAACATCAATTGGTCGTCACACTGATCACTTCAAACATGAACACAATGTGGATTGACTACTTTGTAGTTGAAGCGCCGGCAAGAATATCGCATGGATTAATCGCAGGCGTCGTCGCTGGCGGGGTTGTCGGAATCGCTTTACTCGTTACTATCGGTATTTTATGGAGACGGATATCCCGTATGAAGCGACAAAGGGTCCGGTATGAGAAGCTATCTCCGAAGGCATCACATACATGTATGTGCCGATTCCTTCATCACCAATATACACTATTTTAACCGGTTTGAAAGACTGGCCGTGGATGTCCTCTTCTCCAGGAAAGCTCACGCCATTCGGCAGTGACCCACTCTCCGATACTCGACCCCGCAATGGCACCCTCCGTCCTTTTTCCGTCCAGTATACCCCTTATTCTCCTGATTCGCCAGTGTCTCCCGGACTTTCGAATGAAACCAGTCTCTCAGGTTACACAGTACGGGGAGACACGGCCGCAGACAAGACAACGACAAGGGAATCAACCACTACAAATTATACAAGTCTCAGCGGATATACGATACAGGGTGGGACGTCAGCAGAGAAAATAGCGTCCACATCAACATTGAATATATCCCAGAGCGCCACTAACCGTTTAAACACATCAGGGAATACGAGTTTGAGCCCGCGACATACGGTGCAGGGTACTTCCAAAAAAGATAATCGCTCTTCACGACCCTTCAGTGGGACAAGTGCTGACACCGAGTCCCATCGCAAGGAACTGCCCTCATCAACGAATACATCTTGCGATGCTAGGCCACGGCCGTTCGTCGGGACGACTACCAACAGGGTGGTTGCAGAAGGGGAAGACGTTCCACCGGCGTACTCTATAAATATCCGCTCTAATCCGTCTTAGACTAACTAAGCGCCACTCTACTTACTAACGTATTGACCGTTGACTGCTGTATAGCTAGTGGTCATACCTCATATGGTACCTCATATGATTTAGTCTCCCTTCGGAACTTAGTTTTAGCGAATCCCCAACAAAAGACGTTCCATAGTGAGGTAAACTTTTGCTGCGAAATTAAGCTAAAGGCTCAGCTCCGGACGTTCGATGGTGATGATCTTCCGAAGTGAGTAAGTTGTTGATATTCCATATAAGAGTCGGCATCATAGGTTGATGTCCTAATTTTGTTCAACGCCTCGCCTCTGCTATTCCCATAGCCATCTTGTTCTTTGTCCGCTCGTAGTCTGTTTTTCATTGTAAGCTTCTGAAAGATCCAATACAACGGGAAAGATTTCAAGTCACTGACAACGACGTTCTTCACTCGTCCTTTCTTACTTCAGACTAATACTAATGAATCGCCTCTCTCAATCATTAATTCGCGTCAAGTAGGTAGATATACAAAGCCTTGGAAAGCCAGCTTCAAAGAGGCACAAACAGCCTGCATAGCACGCCAGAAGAAGACGAAGCATCAGGTTCTCTGCTCACACAGCATTTATTTACCTTCTCCTCAATGTGCTCCAATGACTTCTCGCAGCTGTGACTAACACGTCTGGAAGATCTGAAAGCCCACCGGTACTCTTATAGCTCTGAGGCGTCAGTTCCCCAGAGACGACATTCAAAGGCAACGATATTGTGAGTCACTTATCATGGTCAGGTGAATTCTTGCACAATTGACCTTCTGAAGACCGAAACTTCCGTGTCAGAATGAGAGGAGTCGACACGCCGATGCTTTATCATCGTCCACGATCGCAATAGCCATTTGCGGGATCCACTACGTAGCTGCGAAAACATAAACAGTAGCAAAAGATGCTGTAAAAAATAAATACAAAGTGATCAACGATCAGCGACAGAAAACTGAAAATCATATGTGAGAATAGTGACTTTAAGGAAAGGGAAAAAGGCGAGGCAGTGGAAAAAAGCATACATCCATTACTGAGCTGCATCCATAATGAAATGTCCTCTTCACGCCCGTATTCGCCAACCATCACCTTTCCTGTTGACCTTTCCAACACCTCCGAAGCTCTCTCTGACAGTAAGCCACATGGCTGTGCTGCATACCACATCTTTGATTTCTTCTGCTGTGAGTGTTAATCCTTCCCACTCGTGCTGCAGCCGTGGCTCCCCGGGATCTGCACGTTTTTGAGTTAGACACACGACGAGTAGAACATGCCAATAATGTCGACTAAAAAAGGTTCGCTTGACACGGACTAGAAGTGTCATGATGACGGACAGCAATAAATGATGCATTGATCAACCTGAACGATTGATATATGATGTGAAGAAGATACTGGTATGTGCAATTTGCCAACAGTGAAAGGGACAAAAAAAAGAAGAAGCTCCCCGAAAGAGGAGGAAGGATGAAACTAGAAGATATTTGACACGTACCAGTTGGGCGTTTGACTGTTCCCATCCGCTCCACCTCAATGTCTGGCAGCGGGAAAGGCACCTTCAACATCCCAAGCACCTTCGGATGATGCGGTGTCGGTGACAGTGTTCCGACTTTCAGCCTCAGAACATGGGGTACCTGAGGAAGGACGCCCAGTTCGTCTTCACCACCATTCCTCTGAATGGTGCTTGCTCGCCGCGACGTCGTTCCAGTGCCACTGCGCCTGATCTTGAGTGTACACGTCCACGGTGTTTCCGAGTCCTCCGGATCACTATCCTCCTCCTCATCTTCATCATACTTATTCTTCATGACCGAACCCCGCCGCTCGTGGGCGCTGTCCCGTGTCCTCGACCGACCATGCCCTTCCTCGCTCGTGCTGATATTCGTGCTACCGCTATGGTGTGAGATAGTCGACAGCCGATGTGAAAGCCTAGCCTTATCCTTCGTGCGTTCTTTCTCCGCCTTCCCCTTCTCCACCTCTGCATCCACTTCTTCGGCCTTCCTTCCTTTCCTTCCGCGCCCCTTTCTCGCACGAGCCTTCGCACTATTCCTCTTCCATTCAAACCGCACCTCGACACCTTCTCCTGCAGCAACGTGAGCAACAGCACCAGTGATCGAGAATCCAGTTCCACGCCCGCTTGACGCACGCGGGTGCTGCACCATGCCCAGCAGCCCACCGGTATCCGGATCGTCCGCACGGCGCTTATACCACCGTTTCACGAACCACACATACATGAGCGCTCGTGCCGATTTGCTTGGGCTGCCTACCAGAGGTTCCGATGCACCACCCATGAAGGAGTATGATAGAGTCGGCTGGATACCAAGTACAGGCGGGCGGAGGATTCTCCCTTCGTTTTTCCCTTCGTCGTACTGGTTGACCGTCAAAGACAGTGTGTTCTCGTCGATAAAGCTGTTAGTCCGATTCCCAATTGATCCACTACCGTTACCATTACTCTGATAGGACGGCTCCTCAAGAGAGGGGACCTGGAGGAGTCCGAGGCCTAGAGCACGTGCGTTTGGCGAGCTTGAGCGTTGTCGAATTTTGTTCGTTATAGAAGCTGGCGAGAGAGTATTAGATATATCCCGGGTGTGGCCTCGCGACCGCGCCGTGGGAGTAATGCTGGGATCAGGTGTGGGAGTCTTGGTGGATTGGATTGGAGAGGCAGGAGGAGGGAAACGTGGAAGCGCTGGTGTGGCGGGAGGGGTGGCGGGAGAGTTGTCTTTCTTCCTGAACATCTTTCCGAAGAGATTTCGTTTCGGAGAGGGGGCGGCAGCGGATAGTCCGGCAGTCGGGGTAGTGGGTGTGGGAATAGGTGTTGCAGTCGGTGTCGGGGTCGGATGGTTCGCACTCGAGCCTGAGCCTGAAGTCAGTGAAATGACAGACGATTCGGCAGTTGTGTTCTGTGCTCCTGGGTCAGGAGAAGCAGGACGGCTGGTCCGTACAACCTGACCAGGTTGAGGAGCCTGAGTACTCCTCCGACGATCACTCCATACTTCTACGGGTTCCAGCATGGCAAGATCAATAAGTTCCATCCCGCGTTTCAGAAATTTGGCAATCTTGGCATCAGTTCCGGCGTCAACGATTGTGTTTGTCAGGACGTTATGTGCTTGCAGGCTGTACAATGGGATAATGGTGCGACGAGTGGAGGAAACAGATCCAGCGGAGGAAAATGACGCTGTGGAACCGCCATACGAGGAAGTATCCGAACGATTCGACATTGTACGGGTCAAAGAAACTGACGTCGTTGTCGAATTCCCTCCATCGCTCTCGTCAACAGATTGTCGAGTACTGCGCACTGCTGGAGGTACAAGCTGAACCTGGAGGTTTAGAGGGTGGTTGGATTTTGCGGGAGGTGGTCGTACGATAATGAACGTCTGATGAAATTTGAGTATCAAGGTCGTACGATAATCTAATCAATGTACGTACCTCATTGACGCTCCTCGTCTTGCCCTTTTTTACGTTTGTCTCTTCCTCGACTGGTTCTTCGACAGGTTCGTCTTTGTATGCCTCTTCCTCCTCGGGGGTGTCCCTGGGCTCGAAGTGGCTCTGTGTCGGCGAGAGAACACTATTGTTGCTGTTTGGGAGATGCAGCGAGGGAAAGAAGGATGAGATCGACGAGAACATAGTAATTCACGTCAAAAGACGTAAAATAAAACGTCTCGCGGATATCGGCTGGATATCTGATTTATGATATTTGTATGTCTTTTGTGCCTTAGGCGCCGCAGCGCTGACGACAGGACTGCGCAACTAAAAGCTGTTTTGATGAAACTCCTGCCGAATACCGTTGAGGGTCAGTAGATAAGCTGTCCCGTATACCTCGAAGATCGCAGTACTATTAGTATCGAACTTCCCGGTCGATGGAGTTTTCTGACAGTCGAATGTTTAGCCACTAGAAACTTTGAAGTTGATTATGCTGTTAGTAGCTTCGTCGCCTATACGAATTATTCAGAAGATTGATTGAACGTCGGTAGCTTCATATACCTGCCTATCTCGGCTTGAGAAAGTCGACCACGTAAATCCAAATTCTATCCAATAACCTCAAGGAAGAGTGACCTTCGGCGGCGGGATATAGAGATTCTTGACGAAAGATGTACGTTTAGAACGGGAAGAACGAAAGGTAATGCCTGACTTACACGAGAACTTGACGAGAACCGTGGACAACAAGGAAACCCTTTCGGCTTTTTCGTCATTGCTTACGTGAATTCGATCACCACGTCAGGACTCGGCGCCCACACTTGACGCCCACCACAACGCCGAAAGAGACCATCGCTCGTGGGTATCGGTCTTCTCGAAGACGTTTCCATGCTGTTTCATAGGTCATGGCTGAATTATCTTATTCATACTGCGGTTCCGCCTGCTCCAAAGTCACAGGCCAATTTAAATTTAGCAAATACTTGGCGAACGGCCCTCAGGCATCGTTGTATCCCTCACTCGCTTCCACACCCGTACAAAGTTCGAGTGAGATGATGTGTATCAGGTTCATCAGTCATCCTCCTGAGCACCCTAACAACTGTAGGAATAGGTGTGCGGACAGTCTCCATCTGGTAGAAGGTCGATGGTCTCGGAGCCGTCACCATTCGATCATTGGCCCCAACTGGAAATGTCCTCGGCATCGGCACGGATCGCTGTTTGAGACGTGACTTCCGTTGCAAAGATCCTTCTAATAAGTATGTATATCGATATTCAACATTCAGACCGGAACCATTGCCGACTCATTGTCTGTTACAGAATCGACCTCTGGCCTCGAAAGTGTTCAAACCATCCTTGCAGAATATCTGACTCAGAGGCTTACATCCAATTTACTTCGGGTCGTGTCATCACACACGGGATCAGAACTCCGAGAGAAAAAGGAACGAAAAACCCACGGGACCTCCGCTTTGGTTTTCATTCATAGTGGAATGGGGGGTCCGTCACCTGACGTGGAATATCCTTCCATCTGCAACAGTGGACGCTCTCAGCTGGCCAACTAGTCAGGGGATTGAAAGGCTTATTTTATCACCTTGACACTGCACGCGAGTCAGATTAAGATGGCACGCTCGTGTGAGTATCATCCGAATAAAGCGCCCGGTGTCATCCTCGTGAACGATTTCTTTTATACCCGTGTGACAATTCAAGTCACGATGTCCGCACCTTGAACAGATGCCCATCTCTCTCCTCATACCATAATCAATGCGATAGAACATTTGTCGGTCGTAAGCAAAACATCTGAATTCCCCCCTCCCCTTAACTTTCATCTATCCTCACAACAAGACCTCTCAATGTGCTGCCAGTGGAATGTCGAACGGAAACTATATCAAATTCCGTGCCTGGAGGAGGCATCACGTTGTACCGAAGTCATATGTTCAAGTGATGTCTGATGACTGCGAGGAATCACCTCGAATACCAATGATGTGAATGAATTAGTAGGCTTCTTGCGAAGGCAGGTGAAAACAGCATGGTGAACGCAGTAGACTTCTTTGAGGTTCGGAAAAGACTGCTGCAGGGGTATATTTTGACTGTGTATTGTTGGCATTATGGGTAATCTCATGACCGTCATCGCGACATAGGTCAGGATTATAGCCAAATTATGAGTAAAGGAATTGGGTTCTCGGTGCCTTCCACGACTGACCAAGGGAATGAGTTGGCTGAAACTCGGAGATAAGCAATGCACAGATGGCACGGTCGATCCACCGGTCCGATAAATTCCGGACCTCAAACACCATCATCATACGTACAACGGCTCATGAGCCACTTTTTCATATCTATCTGGTCGTAGCTAATTTAACAAGCTCAATGCCAGTTCTTTGTTAGACGCACAAAGTTGAGATCATGCCCGAGGATTTGGCCGATCTGAGAGTTACCCAGGTTTAGTTACGAACGTTGGTAGCCCCATCTTCGATCCGCCAGTCAGCGATATCTTATCCAGCCCTGATATTTGGAGCTAGGGGAGTCTCCTCCTGGGTCTATTTGTTCCACCATGGCGCAACTCGTCTCAGGCTCTAGCTCCTCGATCGGAGTTGTCAATCGAACATATACTGTAAATCATCTTGCTGGTCCTTACTCTTCCCTGCATCATCATCTTATGCAAATCTGGAACAGTTTGTACCTGGCTTCTTTGCCCAAGACAACTTAACGGCTACAGGTATACCTGCCGTAAGAGTTCCACCTATTATCGTCGTTATGTCTTGCAGATTGAGAATGCGCAGGTTCCAGCCCGTTTCGGACTTCTTGACGATTCTCCGGATCGATGGAGTACCTTTTTTGATCAGATACTTGCTTTGAACGATGAAGCCGACAATTCCACGTCCTATAAGGTTTTCTTTTTGAGCCGCCATGGTGAAGGTTTTCGTAAGTGTAGTGCATGCCTTGTCATGAATCTCTATCAACGCAAGTCAACAGATAATGTTGCGGAAGCAAAATACGGCACTTCTGCTTGGGACGAGTATGGTCAATATTCATGACTACGGTTTCATCAACATTGACCCGTTTTACAAGTTACTGGTCCAAACTGGATGGAGACGGTGAAATTGTCTGGGGTCGTGAGTTACCTCTGATTATATCTTTCGACAATTTCAGACAGACAAGTCTTTTGAAAGCCGATGCAGAGCTCACGGAGACAGGGAAAGCCCAAGCCGCAGCTGCAAGTGAAGTATGGAAGTTCGAGCTTGCTGCAAAATTACCCGTGCCTGGAAAGTTCTACGTATCTCCATTATCACGAGCATTGCAGACTCTCGAGATCACGTTCAATGGTCTCTTGCCAGAGCATGAATCGGAATGGGCGACGATTCTCGAGGTGAACCTTTCAGGAAACTAGAGATACTGCTGATCAAATGATTTACCATACGTCATAGAACTGCCGCGAGGTGTATGGTGTTCATACTTGCGATAAACGGCGGACACGAACGTATATCCGTGCAACCTTCCCCGAATTCTCCATCGAACCTAACTTCTCAGAAAATGACATTCTTTGGACTCCTGATGTGCGTGAAACAGATGCTCATGTTGCCGGGCGGGCTAAACAAGTTCTCGATCTTGTATTTAATGAGGACAAGGAGATTTGTACGTGGGACCACTCTTGAAACGGTCTTATTCTTTCATAGATATTGTTAGTTATCTCTATTACTGGGCATGGAGGAATAGTCAATGGGTTCCTGGCTTCGGTGGGGCGTCCGAATTATAGTCTTCCAACTGGAGGTATGTCAATCTATGTCGACCATATCAATTGGTATCACAAATGCGAGAATTTCAGGAATTCTACCAATCGTGATTCAATCGCAAAAGGTCTCTACTTCGTCATACTTGAAGTAAAGGCGGTTGGGATATTCTTGAACCCACTGCCTGTCGCTCGGTGACAGCGCAGGTCCCGATCAAAACACAGCTATTCTATCTAGTGGAGGATCGGATGTAATCTCCCTGACGTGCCAGAGATGCTTGAGTTTAACAATCGAGAAATTTCCGCAATTGATGAGGATCAGACAGCCAAGCGATGGAGCATTTAACCAGTCAAGCCCAGAGTGCAATTGTGCCATAGCATCCAGGATCATGTCAATAGCATATTTAGGGCAGTTCTCGATCTCGAGCATCCTAAGTGAATTCTGCAAGGTCACAGGGGAGTTCAATGTCTTTCAAGCAAAGTTCTTGACAGATTAGGAGAAAATTGAATTGGTGATATTTCACAAACCGTCATAATCTGGATCGTGATTGTCAATAAAACGAAAAACAAGTCTGCGGCACATTCTTGCAGGTTGCGCAAGGTCGATTTATTCATTAAGGAAGTATGCTTGCATTGTAAAAACCCCTCATCTCGATCCTGAAGGAATCGAGTCGAGATCAAGTCCAAGAGGATAGGTCACATAGATGGATTTTCAATGAAGGAAAGTGGATCGATAAATTTTCCTTCTTGAGGAGTGGAGGAATGTGATACACGGAAGGTGTCGAGCTCCTCATGCATACTATCAAGGTGCGACAAGAGCAGAGGACCATCCTGGAATTATCATTTACGAGCTACGCCTCGGGCCTTCGGCCCGAGTCTTAGCAGTGGGGAGCTTCGCTCCCTTGGGGGCTTCGCCCCCAAACCCCCTCTTAATTCCACCCCCAACCTCGC
>JAGGAQ010006206.1:0-26949 GCA_017657225.1 Termitomyces sp. T69sscA
CGACCTCTGGTAGATCGGTTGATACACGTCATGGCTCAGGACCTCAATGTCGTAGAGGCTCATATGACGACAACCATCAAGTACGCAGTGGACACTATGGCAAGGCTCCCTCCCATCTACGTCTCGCTTGATGAAATCATTCGACATCAGGTAAATTGGTTGATATCTGCCATGGCTCAGGACCTCGTTGTGGTGGACGCTTGCGTTTCTCTTGCGATTGACAAAATACGGACTATTGACATTGGCCACGGCTCTTCGTTGCGTCTAATCGCCGGCTGCATTGTTCTGATGCTCGTTGTCCTTGAAGTCCACAGTGCCAAGCTTCCTGTCAGCCCTGCTCATAGACCAAACGAGGATTTATACTGTGGCGATGACGTCTTGTTCCCCTTTGCCGACGTTGACCTCCCCCTCGAGGACTGTGATTGCCTTCAACTCGGCACTGTTCACCCTGACTCTATGGTTATCTTCCCATTCTGTGATGTAGATCTTCCCCTCGATGATTACGACTTCTTTCAACTCAGTACTGTCCATCCCGGCTCTCCGGAACCCTTGGAAGACGATATCTTCCCATTCTTTGACGCCGATCTCCCGCTCGTGGAAGAGAAGGCTGATGGCTCTGTTACTGATCAGACCATCGTCGCGGAACCTATCGCGAGCTTCGAGAACAATGATGACGCAGCCTCCGTTAACGGAATGGATTCAATCAACGAATCTGAGGTCGAACATTACCAAACCGAGGAAGAAGTGGTCGTCGATTGTGTTCCGGCATTGTCTTTGGGTCCTCTGGATGCCGAACGAGTAGAGAACCTTGAAGCCGACGAGGATATCCACAAGGCCCACCGGACTCTAGCGGACGAACTTTTATCTTCAGGATATGATGAAGATTGCAGCTTCAACGCGGGTGTTTGGACTTCAGCCGTGGAGGATATCACGTTTGAAGCGATCGCTTCCAGCGGCGATGATCTGAATAGCGACAGCTTTGAGGAAGACCACGACGCAGTTTTGGCACGTCTAGCCGGCTTGTTCGATGACTCATCGTATATATTGGACATCGATGCCACGGAGGACGAGGAAAGTGTAATGGACTTCAGCGCAGAAGCTTCGCACACGGAGCTCATTGTAAAGGAGGATCCAGACACTGTGTTGGAGTGTTTAGCGGACTTGTTCGACTCACCTATGCCAAGTTTTGCAGAAGAAGGAACTTCATGTTCAGTTGTCCAAAACGAGGTCATATCGGTACCAGTAAGTCAAACTTGTATTGATATCTATCTTGTTCTTACCCATCCCGTCTCAGGTCACTCCTCCAAGGGCTTCGGCGAATGACGTCTGTGTCCGAGCGTTCACATCCTGCGAGTCGTTTGCAGAGATGTTTGGCTTCGAGAACGAGAGACCATTAGAGGTCCGTTCTTTGTCTTATTATACCTCTCATTACTAACGCTCCTTATATAATCAGTTCCTACGACCCCTTCCAGCCAACCTTGAGAGACTCCTTCCCCAATACGAGTACTTCACATACACTCCAGCACGATGGTTCACCCTCGGCGGACCACCCGCAACTCCAACTACACCATACGCCCGTTGGATGGAAGGTGACCACCAAAACACCCCATTCGTTCCATCCCTCTTCGGGCCACCCCGCACTCCGCCCCGTACCCCACCCACCATCGTCATTCCCTCTCCGACATCATCTGAAGGCACCCAACCTACCGACGAATCCCCTGCTACTATTCGTGCCCGGCGTCTCGACCGCAAATGGGCGAAGATCATGGAGAAACGGCGGAGAAACGAAGCAAGGAACTCAGTCCCGCGGATACAAATCGAGGAGACATCGTTCTCGTCGTCTCTCGCTAGTGACACCTCGATCAGGAGCTTTTTTGATCCCCACGCGTCTATCAATCAAGGCATTCGGGACACGAAGGTCGAGGCCGAGCCGACCAGAACGACAAAATGGAAGGCGCGAAGCCCGGGAGACCCAATGCCGAAGCAGAGAAGAAGGTGGAGGAATAAGGACGTGCTAGTGGGCACTGGGGAGGACGAGAGCTATGGTGCAGTTGCAGTAGCGCTAGACTAACAAGGAAGTTCCTTTTCTGCGACTACTAGATCTTTGGATCTATACCTTCGATATTTTTTCTTGTATACTACTACTAGTCCTCTGAATGTTTAAGACTTTGCTGTTAAACATGAAGTGGATGGACCATGTCACTTCCATTCTTTCGTCTCGCTGGTGAACAATTTCATATGCCAGTATAGAATACAGGACATGTTCTTAGAAGAGTTGAGTAGTGACACGAGGTAGTTAGATCGATGAGCAAAGAGCAAAGTAGTGAAGGACCATAACAATTAAGTGGCATATTGGAAATCAACACCTTGATTAATCAGGATCGAGTCTATTTTCTGATCCTTGCCAGCGCTTTAAAGTCACGACGAGCCAAGCAATACACCCAAAGTCGATCACTGACATCAAAGTGACTATGATACGAATCAACACAATCGTCGGGTAATGCACTTCTATACTTGTATCTGCAGATGGAACCGGATAGAGGCCACTACGCCAGACAGAGGCAAAAAGGGCCAAGATGAGGAATACAATGCCCCTGGTAGTCGATCATGATCAGCTACGAGACCATCCGTATATTGAAGATCGACGTACCAACTGAAAAGGAGAAAAGGCAGTGCAAGGATCGTCCAGGGCATGTACAAGTACGAGTCGCGATTTTTTCTAGCGTTCTTCTCCAAGGTTAACAAAGATTGATCATCTTCTGAAGCGGTAGCACATACCTCGAACCACTTAATAGCAAAGTCCTCGCTTCTGGATCGATCTTTGCGAAAGTAATATACCAAGATCACGGCCGTGGGTATAACGGCGATCATCCGAAAGATGAAGAGATAGACGAGGCTCCGAGTTAAAGGGTCTCCATTTGTCCCAGGCATTTGAAGAAGGGATGGAGACATTCTAATTGGAGCAGAGTACAGTGAGTTCTATCATTCCTTGAAAGATAGTTGGAAGTTGCTAACCCAAGTATTGCAACGGCTATAGACGCGGCATTTGTCCATTCTTGGCACCTACGCTCGACATATGTAACCCAACATGGCTGGAGCCTAATTAACCTGAAGGTAGATAATGTCAATAGCACAGATTGTGGGGTCATTTCATTGACCATACGAGTCACCGACAGATGCCTCAGTACGAAAGATGCCCTTCAAGTCTTCAGCTTGAGATTGGAAATACAAAGGAAGACAGAAGGATGTGAGGAGACAGAGGAAGTGTCGGAAGGTGGATGTGAGCTTCAACATTGAGGAGCAGGATGCCTTTGCTATAGCACAAGCATTTATATAGACAAGACGTAGTTGATGCAGGAACTGGCATCCCCATCCGGCGTGTTCGTCACAGACAACTCGTCCTGCCGCCTGCTGCCCAATACTATCCCCATCCAGCATGTTCGTCAAAGACAACTCGTCCTGCCGCCTGCAATTGCCCAATACTATCCCCATCCAGCGTGCTCGTCGAAGACAACTTGGCTTGATAGTATTGGGCAATTGCAGACGTCCAGTATGCATTAGCATCAGTTCTGGCGATGTTCCGATACGAACTGTAGCGGTTCGGTCCCCGCTATGGAAATGACTGGCAGGATCAGAGCGTGGTTCACTCTGCATAACGGGTCACAGTATTGTAACGAGGTTTGTTCTAATGGGACAGGTAGTCCAACTGGTTCGTCGAGTGCAATTCCGACGTGTTCCATTTTAGGCAAAACGTTACACGAACACGGCCAGCACTGTGCCAGTTTTTGCATCAACTACGTCTTGTCTATATAAATACTTGTGCTATAGCAAAGGCATCCTGCTCCTCAAAGCTCGCATCCACCTTCCGACACTTCCTCTGTCTTCTCACATCCCTCTGTCTTCCTTTGAATTTCCAATTTCAAGCTGAGGACTTGAGGGGCATCTTTCGTACTGGGGCGTCTGTCGGTGATTCGTATGTCAATGAAATGACCCCACAATCTGTGCTATTGACATTATCTACCTTCAGGTTATTTAGGCTTCAGCCATGTTGGATTACATATGTCGAGCATAGGTACCAAGAATGGACAAGTGTCGCGTCTATAGCCGTTGCCATACTTGGGTTAGCAACTTCCACTATCTCTCCATTTAAGGAATGATCGAATTCGCTGTACTCTTCTTCATTTAGAATGTCTACATCCCTTCTTCAAATCCCCGGGACAAATGGAGACCCTTTAACTCGGAGCCTCGTCTATCTCTTCATCTTTCGGTTGATCGCCGTTATACCTTCAGCCGTGATCCTGGTATATTACTCTCGCAAAGATCGATTCAGAACTGAGGACTTTGCCATCAAATGGGTCGAGGTATGTGCTACCGCTTCATAATACGATCAATCTTTGTTCACCTTGGAGAAGGACGCCGAAGAAAAAAGCGACTCGTGCTTGTACATGCCCTGGACGATCCTTGCACTGCCTTTTATCCTTTTCAGTTGGTTTGTCGATCTTCAAATATACGAATGGTCTCGTCGCTAATCACTATTAGGGGCATCATATGCCTCATCCTGGCCCTCTTTGCCTCTGTCTGTCGTGGTGGCCTCTATCCGAATCCACCTGCAGACGCAAGTCTGGAAGTGCATCACCCAACTATCGTGTTAATTCGTATCATAGTCACTTTAATGTCAGTGATCGACTTTGGGTGTATTGCTTGGCTCGTTGTGACTTGAAAGCGCTGGCAAGAATTGGAAGATATACTCGATCCTAATTAATAAAGGTGTTGAACTCTGATATACTACATAACTTCATTGTTTTAAGCGCTGTTTTCCTCATTTGCTCGCCGATATAACTACTTCGTTTTCCTGTATATTCGACGATTATTATGTATTTATTATTTTATGTTTACTTCCGTATGTTTCGTCCGATTGCTTCCGTCTCCTTATTTTTCCTTCTCCTTTCCTTTCCTCATTGTCATACAAGTGCAGGACGCTCAAAATAGACAGTTCGGAACCTGAATTTTCAAAATGCTATCTCTTCCATCAAAAATCATTATTTTTCTACTAAACTCTTGGAATGCACTCTGTTCAACCATAGCTTTCACTCCAACGTAACTGATTTTCTATACATCATGTTTGAATATTTTTTCTCTCCCAAATCTAGACTAGGACCCTTTTTTCCTTATTTGGATATCTTATCTAAGCGATGTATCTTATCTAATGCCTTGTATATCTATACTTGAGGACAAGTTACGAAAACCTAATTCACGAGCATATTCATGCTCATCATGATTCCTGCCCCAATCCGACGGTGTGAGCGGTATTTTCGAACTGCATATTCAGCTTGTTTTGCATTAAGACACCTTGGTAACCTTCATCCTCCCAATCAGAGTCTGATTGTCCGTCAATGCTGTCACTTGGTACGAAATCAGGATCTTGTAATTTTGTGACAGGACCATCATCAAGAAGGTAGATTCAAATCCACGCTTTCCTTGCGTGTTCTGGGCCTTTGCCTATTGGGATTGGTGACTATTATGGCATATAATAGGCTTTCAGAACTTTGACTTTTTTCTCTCAAAATCTGGACTGTATTATGAAATCACACATAAAAATTTTTATTGCATTTTTATGAATTTCGAGGTATGTTTCCTTCCAAATTTTTGGTCGCTCCGCGAGGGAGCTAAATTTGCGGTCACAAGAGACCTGTCTAGTCTATCTGTCCTGCACTGTACCTGTATTACACTCCCCGTAATATACCAAGATCCCGTTTCCGTTGGCATGTCTCAATGAGGACTATTGTCCTTCCACTCTACCTACCATTATACTTGCATAGGAATTGACGAATCACACACTTCACCTTCTCCAGCATAAATCAAGAAACCCTCCAACTCACACAGATGCAATGTTGAAACTTGTAAGATTCTGAAGATGCTTATGCGAAGGAGCGAAGGATATACAAACTACGATAGTAATTTCAATACTAGTATACTAAGATACTAGTAGATGCAATCTGGTCCAATCCAAGATCTAATAAATAATGACAAAGGAAGATATTATAGGGAGGGGGAAGGGGCAGTAGACAGGCAGCTTCAAAGAACCGGGATCTATACTTTGCAGAATACGGAGCAGAAAAGGAAAGGAGAGAGAGCCTGGGTCAAGTTTCAAAAAGAAGAAGAGTTCGATCCACGAACACGATTCGAAGGTGAAGGTGAAGGTGGAGAGAAGAAATCGACAAAAAGAGTGTGAATGAGGCAGTACGATGACTACCGTACTTGAAACGTTCGTGACGATGACGCAGCAACAACGAATGGACACGAAGCCGAAGGACAGGTGCAAAGCAATTCCAGATGAAGCTCGGTAAGACAGTTGAGCGGGGACAGAGATATGGATAGGTAAAGAGAGGAGAGAAAGCGAACTACAGTATTAAATCACGATCTTTGTTATATGGTACATCGAAGGAGAAAACTTCTTGCTTTACTCTTGTTCACTGATATGCTCGTCAGCCAGAATATCAAAGCAAAAACAAACAACACATACCACACAATTCCAGCTGTTCAAGACTTCTTGTTCAGCGTCAAACTCCGCATACTCTGCTCCAACAACTCCTCCGCCGCCTTCAAACACTTCCTCTCCTTCTGTTGCGTCTGCGTCTGGGGTTGTTCCTTCTCCTGCTGATGCTTCACCTCTTCAACATCCACAACCTTCACAACCGCCGTACCCTCCAACACCTTCCTAACCTTATCCGCGTCCCACGGTCTCAAACCCGGGCCCGACGCCGACGACGGTCCCGAGCCCGAGCTCGAAGACCCAGCAAACGCATCCCAAAACGCATTCCCCAGCTTCTTCAGAAGCGTCTGGCTCGCAATCGCCGCATACATCGCCGTCTCCTTCCTCTCCCTCTCCTTCTGCATCTCCCTCTCTCGTTCCTTCTCCCTCCTCTCCCTCTCGAGCTTCTCCACCACGCTTCCCTTGCCCATGAGCAAAGGCGACGCCGGCGGAGACGAATATGGCGGCGGAGGGGGCGAGTAGGGTGGTGCTGGGTTGTGGAGATGCTTCCCAGACAACAATGACGCGAGTGAGAATGCTGGCGTATTGGGCGAAGTGAAGAACGCCGGGCGGAGCTGGGACGTGAGATTCGTGAGGTGTTGGTTCGCATGGGCCTGTTGCTGCTGGGTGAACTGCTGCTGAGACGCCATCTTGCCCCACAGATGCATCCTGTACGCGTCGAGTGACTTCATCGTGAAAGGGTTGACATCCGAGAAACCTTCGAAGCCCAGATGGTTGTGCATCCTCTCTCGTTCTTTCTCCCGCTCTTTCTCCTTTTCCTTCTCCTTCTCTGGCTTAATCCTCTCCCCGACGAGCTCATTGAGCAGAGGATTGACATTCTCTTTCCATTTGTCATCCTTCGGTACAACAAACGGACTCGGACCGAACTGATTGGCGAACAGATCCACGACAGACATTTCAGGAAGCACAACGCGATGAACAGGTGTGATACCTCCCATACCCATACCCATCCTGACGCCACCCCAGAACCTGCCATTCTTGGTTGCATCTTTCTGCGTGTTTGGCGTGAGCAATGGCTGTGGCTGTGCTTGTGGCTGCTGCTGCGCTTGGGCCTGGGCCTGAGCTTGGAGCGTCGCGGCAGCACTCTGTGCGGGAAGCGGGGCGGGTGGAGGAAGATTGAGTAAAGGATACTCAGGAGTACCGTCGGCAGCGATTGTCGGTGCACGACCCTCAAGAAGCGTGCGTTTTAGCGTAGCAATCTCTTGTCGCAAAGCCAGGTTCTCGGATTGAGTTGAGCCGAGCTCGGAACGGATGGCCTCGAGGAGTCGATCGCGCTCCGCAATGTCGCCCTCGAGAGTTGAAATGTATTCTTTGTGATCGAAGCAAATTAAATATTACGATCAAAATGTAGAAGCAATGACGATACACACCCTTTCGGCGTACGCGGAAGTTGCGCGCGCTTATCTTGTTACGAAGCTGTCTTTTTTCCTTGCTTGTCATTTTCGCAAGGACTTCTGGAGAAGGTCTCCAGTCCTGTGGAAGCTCATCATCTTCATCGTCCTTGTCGTCCTTCTTTCTTTCTTGAGACTGAAGGTTATTATAAAGATTTGTAGGCTGGAAAGCGCTGGGAGGTGTATACGTCGGAGAAGTAACAAAGGAACTGATAGAGGTGGGAGTATAAGCATTTTCCTTTCCAAGAGAGGCAGTTACGGGATTGGGAGAAGGCGTCTTTTTCACAATGCCTCCTGATTGAACGGTGCCCTTGCGCGCCTTACCATGTCCGCCTGCCTTGACAGGCTGGATAACAAGCGTCAACTTTTCCCTCTCCTCGTCCGTCTCGGTCTCTCTCTCCTTACGCTTCGCGGACCGCACCTTGGGAGCCGCCGTTTTCGTAGCCGGTGGCGAGCCCGAAGACGAAGGGGAAGCCGATACATCGCCATCGTGCTCGACATCTTCCTCATCGATATCACTGTGCGCGGAAGGTGTGCCGACGAGTTGGGGATCTATACCCATTGTCTCGCCTACGATGCCAGTGTTGATGCCCGGCATGTCCGCGGTCATCTCCATACCCAAACCGCCATCAATCCCCATATCAACGCCTTCAAAGGCGGTGAAAAAGTCGTAGGGGTTATTAGGAATATTCATCATTGAATCATACTGCTTTGTCTGGAGGTCGTCGTCAAGGCCAAAGAAAGAAGAGGGGGTATAATCAGGGAAAGCGTTTGACTGAGGAGGTGTCTGTATTGACGAAAGATAGGGCGACGAGCCGCGAGACGAGGAAGCGGTGGGAGGCGAGTTAGAGCTGTTGGGGGCGTGGACGAAGGCATTGGCGAGATCGTCAGCAAAGACGTCGGGGTTGAAGATGTCGGTGAGGTCAGTGAGGGAGGCGGGGAAGGAGTAAGCCTGCTGGCTGTCAACTTGCATGGCGGTTTGAGGACAAGAGATTTGTTGGCCACAAACCAGGAGTAAAACAAAGACGCTCGATTATGTAATCTCCGCCGCGCTTGCGTGCAGTCGGCGGCATGTCAGTCAGAGTCACACTTTTCCATCGTCTTCTCACATGTTCCAACTCCGGGCTATCCACTCTCCCAGTATTTACTCCTCTCTGAGACGTCTAGGACTCTGTCCTCCAACCAACCATCGGTCCACCTTCCGGGCTTCCTTTCCACGCCTCATCCACCCTGCAAACACGCGCACGCCTTTCCCCCACTATAGCAACCGCTTTCCCGACGCGACTCGACTTTTTCTATTATGTAATGGCACACTCATCACATTTCACGTCAGCACCGGCCACTGGTTATCGCCTCGCTTTCGACGTACTTACTCGTGGTCCGCGGTATCTTCTTACCCTGGCTATCTTGTCGAGTTCCGCAGCTAGAAATGCAATCTGGAAACATATGTTGCATACTTTAGAACAGTGCGAGATTTAATTCTTCTTGTATACTATGTATATTTTTCTGTTGATGTAGTGTATGGGATTACTTATCTCGAGCGCATTCCTCATTCTTTCGTTCACATACTCGGGGTAGTGAAAAGTGGGGAATAGACCTGCCTGAAACTAAAGCTATCTCGTAAGGATTGTATTATACCCTCCGTGGGTTCGAGTGGACCAAGTACTTGAGGGTTTTCCAGGTTTTCGACAGCAATAGTCTAGATCTCTTGGTGAGCTTGTTTCATCTGGAGGGACTTTGACCTGATAATAAATGTAGAATCGGGGCGACGTGTGGTTACTTATTTCCTACCCTCCCACAACTCCCAGTACTGTAACGCGTTGTGAAATCAATTCAACGCTGGATCATTCAGTTGGACAAGCTTTCGACAGACTACATAATGGCCTTGTTCAGATAACATATTGTGTCGGGTATGGTGTAACGGCTAACATTGCCGCCTCTCATTCATGATTTGTGACGCGGCAGCTCGGGGTTCGATTCCCCGTACCCGAATTTCTCCAAAAGCCATTTGTTTTATTTGGTTTTTTCCTTCGCGATCCAGTTGAAGACAAAGTCTAGATCTTCTATTATGCCCCACTTCTTGAGAGCCTTCAAGCAAACCATTAAAGCAATCATTTTTTATAAAAAATTGCCTTTCCCGCTGAGGCTGATCTATCTCTATACGTTCTTGTCCTGTCTTTATCAAGCTGACTCTGGGAGTTAGCGCTCCCCCTCCCATGAGACGTTCGGCGCTGTATGCGCCTAGGCGCGGTCTACTCTATCCTCTTCCTTTCCTCTTCCTTTCCTTTAGGCGTTCGTCCATCATGACTTCCGTGAAGGCCAGGTCTCCTGCGGATCTTTCCAATCGTTTTACTCCTTTTATGTACTGGAATAGAGCTTTGGTTACTTTTGGGTCGCTAAGCAGTGTGCGGGGTGTTTCTGGTTCTAGTCTGACTGTCTGGTATAATCGTCTGCGTAGTGCGCTGTGGGCGTCGCGATGTAGCAGGAAGTGCTCCACTGTTTCGTTCCTTCTGCCGCAGGCTTGGGGATTGAACCTTTTCGAACCTGAACAGGTATTGTTCAACGGGCAATGGCATGTTCTGAGTCGTGTCAACAGGGTTGCATGTTGGCAGGGTAGACTGTCCGGCAAGTCCTTCGTCGGTTTGGGTTTCGGTGCACTGGGGTCTATGGCTTTGAGTCTCAGAAAACTCCATGGCTCATGTTGTTCCCTAACATAACAATTCAATTACATACTACTTTATATGCTACTAGTACGCGTACATTATCATCTCTTTCAGAGGAATTTACAAAGGTTCAGGATATGCTACATACCACTCCTTGGAATCATTTCCGCCAACCTGGATCCACCCTCCATCTACCACTCCTCGGATGATTCCATGATTTACTTCCATAAACCTGGATGGATTCTCATTTAAAACGGGATTGCCTGGGTCCGGGAAGAAGAACCGCTACGCATTCGCAAGCATTGCCTTCAGGAATCATTCCATTATTTATTTCCATCAACCTGGATGGATTCTCATTTAAAACGGGATTGCCTGGGGCCCGAGAAGAAGAACGGCTGTGCAGTCGCTGGCATTGCCTCCATCAGTCAGTGCTGTTGTTATCAATCAGTGCTGTTCCCATCAGTCAGTGCTGTTGTTATCAATCAGTGCTGTTCCCATCAGTCAGTGCTGTTGTTATCAATCAGTGCTGTTCCCATCAGTCAGTGCTGTTGTTATCAATCAGTGCTGTTCCCATCATTCAGAATTGTTCCCATCAGCGAGAGCCAATCACGTGTGCCGATGAACCTCGGTACTCTGTCAATGACAGTCACATTGTCGACTCCTTTTCTCGCTACATCTGTCCCATGTCGGAACTTCCTGTAATATGTAGTAAAGTGCTGTGTATCGTGCCTTATTACGTATTGTCGTTCAACGGGAAGACATAAACTTGTCTCTGTCTATTTAGTAAGTTCCAATACCCAACAAGGTGCGCGTCCAAGGAATAGGTCCTACTACTTGACGATGAAGCTTATATCCACCTTTCGACGCTTTCTCTGCCTCCTGACATCCCTCTGTCTTCCTTTGTACTTTCAATATCAAGCTGAGGATTTGGAGGCCATTTCCAATGATAAGAGATTTGTCGGCAACTTGTATGTCAATGAACCAGCCCCATAATTCTGCCATAGACCTCATCTACCTCAGGCCCATCCAAAGAATGAGAAGCATATTTCTTCAGCCATGCTGGACTACATATGTCGAATGTAGGTGCCAAGAATGGACAAATGTCGCATCTATAGTTGTCACCATTCTTGGGTAAGCAACTTCCACTGACTATTCATTCAACGCATGATCAACTCACCTTGCTCTCCTTTGATCAGAGTATCTCCGCCCCTTCTACAAATGCCTGGAGTGATCGGAGACCCTCTAACACAGTGCTTGGTGTATCTCTTTATCTTTCGGATGATTGTCGTTCTTCCTTCAGCAATGACCTTGGTGTATTACTTCCGCAAAAGTCAGTTCAGAACTGAGGCTTTCGCAATCAAGTGGTCCGAGGTATGTGCTGCCGTTTTATAAGACAATCTATTTTTTGCAACCTTGGAGAAGAATGCCAGAGAGAATCGTGACTCGTATATGCCCTGGACAATTCTTGCACTGCCCTTTATCTTTTTCAGTTGGTCGGTCAATCTACAGAACACGCGTGATGTTGTGGCTAATCATGATTCACTATTAGGGGCATCATATTTCTAACCTCAGCTCTCTTTGCCTCTGTCTGGCGTGGTGGCCTCTACCCAAAGCCATCCGCAGACACAAGTCTTGAAGTGTATTACACAATGATCGTGTTAATTCGTATCATCGTCACTTTTATGTCAGTGATCGACTTTGGGTGTATCGCTTGGCTCGTCGTGACTTTGAAGTGCTGGCAAGATATACCCGGCCGGTCATACTGAATCAAGGTGCTGATCTCTGATATGCTACTTCATTATCGTGTTACGTCGTTCTTTTCTTTTTTTGCTCGTTTATCTAGTTACTTCTATTGAATGTTGTCGGAATGAGCACTGTATGCTTGCATAGACTTCTTTCTAACCAACTAGAAATGTAAACGAGCTAATCGTCATGATCCACACACACTTCACACTCCCCAGGCTCAGTAGAACTAGAAAAACAAAACTCTGAATCATGTAGAGGACCAGATAGAATACATGATAGAACAATCAAGGCATATATCTAAAGATCTAGTATCACAAATCAGGAACTTTTTCGCTAGTTTTACCACTACTGTAACTCCCTCCACGGCCCCCACTGGTACGTCTTTGTTCCTCCACCTTCTTCTCTTATCATGAACCCAATCTCCTGGGCTTCAAGGTGTCCATTTTCTAGTCGGCTTGATCTCAACCTTGGTGTCTCGAATGCCTTGCTTGATAGATGCATGGTGATCGAATAAATTCTTGACCGAGATATTCACGTACCAGAAACGAGAACCTGTCTCGTCGATTCATTGGGTCAAAATTCCTAACCTCATTTCTTATTTAGCCATTACATTCGCCCGTTTGCTATCAAGAATACCAGGCATAGATTGCAGCAGGGGATTCGTCACCAGGCTGAGTGCCTTCCAATGATGTTGGAGAGGGAATTAGTAATGAACGTCACATTTCGATGGCCTTCAAACATGGCTTGACTGACGCTTGATATCTACACATTCATCTACACATCTGGTCAACATCAAGGAGCGTATAAAACACACTTTCAAGAGAGCATCATATAGGCATACAAAAACACGGTGAGACAACAGGATAACTCAACAAAATGATGTTCTCTTATAGCCTCATTCGCATCCCGTTACAGTCAATTAGATGCAATCTCGTTTGAGTGGAAGATTAACCTCATTCTACGGTCGCGTCAGCCTGGTTATTAGAAAATAGAACACAGAAATTAACCTTATATTTGCATTTACAAACACTGAGAGTAATAAACTAGAAGCATATGTGAGAATTCAGGGACTGTAAGAGTCGGCGATGGACAATACCACTTATAGCCTGGCAAGTATAGGGTGCCGCACAAGTGGTGGGACCAGTCCAACCAGTGCCACCACATTGTCCCCAATGCGCTGCAGTGCCACTACCAGGAGACCCAGTAGGCGTGCTGCCTACTGAGGTAGGAGATCCTCCTCCAACTCCCTGAGAGATAGAGATGGAGGAAGACCCACTGCTTTCGTAGCCTTCCGTGGCAAGGATTTGTTCATTGTGCGTGCCAAGTTGGAGTCCATGGGACGCCCATGCGTTGAAATGGTTACCTGTGGTGACAGTTCCACCGACACGCTTGGAGGTGCGTACCGACAAGAACTGGTTGAATGTCGTAGTACCCTGGATGGAAGGGGCGTTGACTCGGACATTGTGGTAGATGTTGTATGTTCCTCCGTCACTTGTGACAGTGCCCAGGCTTGTAAGCCCGGTAGCAGGGTTATAACTACCATAGGACTCGACGATGTAGTACTCGACAAGAGGGTTAGTGGTCCATCCGTAGACAGAGAGGTAGCCGTTTCCAGGCGAATTAAATGTTCCACTGTAATTGATGACCCTGGGATGATAAACCCATCAATCAGATTGGCCCATTCGAGTCTGTTTAAATAGCACTGTACCTAGCACTTCCTGGCATCCAGCCAATTCCACCGACAACATTCACGGAGTTTGTGGACCATGTGAGACTGTACGAGCCGGCCTCTACGTTCAAAGTGGCCCCGCTGTTTGCCTGCATCCACAAGGAGTAGTAGTAGCCGTCGAGAGTGCCAGTGGTGCTGGTACTGATGGTCGCGCGACGGACTAACTCATTCTCAGAGGTTATGTTCGACAGCCGAGGCATAGCCATGACCGTCATTGCAACTGAACAAATGGTGAAAAGGGGCGTAAAGAAAACCATGATTCTCGAGAGCAAGTCGCGAATGTGTAATGATCTAAAGTTCTTGCCAAATTGGTTTTATGGTAACGCGCCGGTAAAAACGCGGTATTAGAGGTCCAGACTGAGTCCTTGCGCGCATCCGGTGTCGGCGCGGATATGCGAACGGATAATTGTAGCAGCGTTCAAGAACCCATCACTGTAAATACTCAATCTATTCCTGGCGATTAGTTCGTCTTAAAGCCCGAGGTTTCTACGAACGAAAAGTACACCAGAGCTGGAAGAAACCAAGTCAAAGATAAAGCATCAACAGTAATAAATGTTTGCTGCAATTCACGGTCCACAAGCACCATGGTATATTCTTGTTTCTCACAATTCTGGCTTCAAAATGAATATGTGAGCAATGACCCATTTCAAGAGGACGGCTATATGTCGGTACAAACTTCTGGCACATACGTGGCCGTTGATGCATTACGGTTGTGGTATTTTTAAGACACGAAAACTTGATGATGTACAGACCACGCACCAACATTCGGATGACCAACCAATAGATCAATCAATTAATTGATCACGAGTCCTAAAGATGCTCTTAGGCCCGGGTACTTCCCACTGGCATCTGCATGAATAACCCCCATTGAGCACGCCGTCCTGCCAGGAGTGAGGCGCCTACGCAGACCGTCTGCGTGACACTAATGTTGTCCAAGTCAGTGACTCAGAAATGCTCTGTTGAGAGTGTGATATGAGTCAATTCCTATGGAGAGAACTGTTACAGAGGGAAAAGACTCAGTCTGTGTATGATAGACTATATTTGTTCTATGTACCTGTTACACAGGGAAAAGACTATTGTGCGTAAGTAGGTGTATGCGCGATATATATGTTTGACCCACCTCAGTCTGTGTATGATAGACTGAGGTGTGCCCGAGTGCCGATCCGTAATCTATATGCGCCCCCGCCTTCCTAATCCGTCATATGCCGCACGTGTTGTCGGCTCGACGCGTACTGTGCAACTCGCCTCCAATAAGAACTTTGTTACATATGAGTCACTGAAATTTGAAGCAGTCCCGATATATCTGTCTATGGGATCATCGGCATAACAATTGTTAGATTGGCGAGGACGGTACAATGTTCATGATGAGAAATACAAGTCAACTGTCTTTTGTGTGTACATACATATCGAACTACGTATCAACCAACAAACTTGACGCAGGTTTCATCAAAGTTTCTGTCCAATGTTCACATGTACAGCCTTGATTTGGGTATAGCTTTGGAGAAGGGTAAGCTCAGCACAAATCCTACAACGTAAAAAATGCAACTTACTTCTCAAGAGCATACTCGCCGAGCTCTCGGCCGATACCAGACTGCTTGTAACCTCCAAATGGTACAGCCTTGTCCGCTGATTGAGCACAGTTGACCTTGCAAAAATGAGTTGCTTGAGCTCGACATGTCGAGAATCAGAATTAAAGACATACCCAAGCAGACCCGGCTTCAATCGAATGTGCGACTCTCAAGGCACGACTAATATTCTGCGAAAAAATGTGGCAACCGAGGCCATATGTTGTGTTGTTAGCCGCATCAATGACCTCTACAAAGTTCCACCAACTCTTGTAGGGTCATACTTTAGAAAGTAGAATAAGAATAAGCTCACCCTCTTCAGTCTTAAACTTAGTGACGACACCGACAGGGCCGAAAATCTCCTCTCGGAATATCTTCATCTCAGGCTTAACGTTCGTGAAGATCGTTGGCTGGATGAAGTAGCCTTCGTTCCCATGACGTGCTCCACCCGTGTGCACCGTCGCACCATCCTGCTTACCCGATTCAATATATGACATTACACGCTACAATAGGATGGTCAGCACTATTGGCTAAATCGGAAGAACGAAATTCATGTGGTAAAATGAAGGAAGGGCTAGTAGAAGACGCACATCAAACTGGACCTGCGAGATCTGCGGACCATGTTGCGTACCAACGCCAAACGGATCACCAGTGGCAGCAGCGAAGTTCTTTGTGATTTCAGTAAACTTAGCAAGGAATTCTTCATATATCCCCTCCTGGACGAAAATGCGCGAGCCTGCAGTGCATGCCTGGCCTGGAAGTCATTCAGTAGTTTCGTCACGCCATCATACATTATCTTACGCACCCATATTATAACTATATATATAACTCAGTCAACAGTCCACATGGAAACCACATTCTAAGCTTACTAGATACCAAATGCAGCCCATTTCAAAGCTTGTTCCAGATCTGCGTCATCAAAAATAACAGTGGGACTTTTCCCGCCCAGTTCAAGTGTGATAACTTTCAAATTCGATTCTGAAGAAGCCTTGAGAATTTTACGCCCTACTAGAGTGCTTCCCGTGAATGCGACCTTCAAAATGAGAGGATGTTCGATGATGGCTTGACCGACTGTGGCTCCATAACCGTTGACAATGTTTACCACTCCAGGGGGGAAGCCAGCTTCTACCAGGAGGTCAGCAAAGCGCAGGGCCGTGAGCGGTGTCATTTCGGATGGCTATAAAGTGTTAGAGACGTGACTGCGAGGCGATAGAAGTGTCAACACGGTACCTTGAGCACAATGGCGTTGCCAGTTGCAAGGGCAGGACCGAATTTCCACGCCAACATCAGCTATGGTACGACAATGGTTAGGAGATAACTCAGATGAGAGAATCGTCATCTGTACCAGAGGGCCATTCCACGGAATGATTTGTCCCTGAAGACTTTTCATTACCTGCGCGATTGAGGCAACTTTTAACCTACCACGACACCAAACGGTTCGCGCCTTGTGTAGGCAACTTTATTCTCATTCGTCTACATCCAATCAGGTTTTTAACTATGACAAGTCCGGTTGAAGATTGAGACTTACCTCGATGGTTTTTCCCTGCACTTTGTCGGCCCAGCCAGCATAGTAACGTAAAACATCGATGCTGCCTTGAACATCTCCTGACTTTGCGTTCGCAAAGACCTTACCTGAAATTTGGTTTGCTACATTGCATTAGAGGCGCAAGCAAACAGCACTCGCCAACATTAAGACTCTCGAGGGCAGTGAACTCATCAATATCCCTCTCAAGGAGCTCAGCGAGCTTATATAAGAGCTTTCCGCGCGCTGTACCCGGGACTTTGAGCCCCCAAGAAGTCTTGTATGCCTGGTAATCGCGTCAGAGCACAGTATCAAACTACATTCTAAACTTTAACCTTCTTAGCAACGTCAACTGCAATGTCGACATCCTTGGATGACCCTGCAGCGACGGCCGTTATAACTTTGCCCGTCGCTGATTTAAGGCGCATCAATGCAAATAATTGATTGTGATTCAAAACGCTGCTTCTCATACCTGGATTGATGACACTGATTGGCAAAGTAAGTATTATCGAAACGTAATCTTTTCAAATCAAATCACTCACTCAATTGTCGCAGGCTCGACAGGGTCCACCCATTTCCCTCCAATAAAAAGACTGTCAAAAAAAAACTTAGATAAGTCTTTCAAGCATAATCTCACCTCACCCTGTATGGAAAGTAGAAGTCCCTTTGAAGACCGGCGTATCAAAGTTATAGGTGAATGTTCTGGGCATCTTGCAAGTTGCTAGTAAGAACTAAGTAGGAACAAAGGGAATGATAACACGCACATATATATACCCCTCATGAAGGGCTTCTTACTCGTAATGCCCGTTCCTTGTGATACATATTCCGGACTTCATTCCTGATCCACAGCAGCCGGCATGGGAGTGAATTGCGTCGAGACGGATTTTGCCAAGTGATCGGCAACATGATGGTGTGAACCAACAGTAAAGTATTGGCTATGACCACGACAATTTCCTATGCAGAAGCTCCATCTATCATCTTCGCATCATCATGATTAGAAATATACCCTCATAATATTCTCATGGGCAGTCAATTGATGACATAATTCTCTCATGCCCAAGATAAATTCTGTTTCTGGATGTACAGCGACTTGAAGCTCCCTTGCCCTCTCCCACACCGACATGTTCGAACAAGAACTTGAAGTCACCCCAAGGATTTCAAAGAACCATTCAAAATCTAGAATTGGATTGAGGTTCCTTTGTTCGCAGAAATTGTTTTCCTGTCTATCTCTATTTCTTTGCTTCTATTTAATTTGTTTTGCTTTGTTTTGCTCGTCATAACTTACCTCCGATGATACTAACCAGTCATGATGTATATAGGATTGGATGGATGTGTTATTTATTCGCTCCTCTACCTGTATCATAATTGACCGCCGTGTTTTGGAATGATCCGAACCGGGCATGAGGTAGGCTGGATTGGAAGCCCTCTTGAAGAGTATCATGATAAAGTACAATCATTGGAACAAGGCTTTCACTCTGTCGAACATTTTCCCAATTCCTTCCCCCCCATTCTTCCCCTGTCTACTCTTCAGGAGTTTCAGCCAGCATGCAAGAGAATGTCCCAGTAATGGTTAAATTCTCAAAACCTTGATTGAAACTGCTGAAGCAATCATGATCCTTTAAAAACTCTGTATTTTGGTCGTAATTAACGTAAGCAACCTCATCAGCTCAGAACACTGTTTTGTTCCCGACGACATTACAAAAAGCAGAAGATATTCCATACCTAAACTTGGCCCCAGAGGCTCGTAAAAGGGGGGGGTGACGCAACATATTGCAAGAATATATTTTGAGCGCAAGATAGTATAACAACTGGGATTAAACTGGAATTAAACAATCGAAGATAATTTTATTAGTTCATGTAATAAGTAAAATAAACCGATCTCACCTGGGATTAAACAATCGAAGATGATTGTAACCCCAGGCAATTAGTCGGTTATAACCAGTATCGAATACAAGACAATTGGAGCTCGGTGGAAACTTCATTAAATGGAAGATGATCATATAATACAGATAAATTGAAAAATGATATCACGCGTGAAACACATACGTTATGATGATGATTTCTGTGACGCGATGATCTTGTAAGTATTGCTAGTCATTTCCTTCGTCAGGGGGAGCAAACATTATCCAGAATATCAGATAGCATGTATACGTACACCCAATCGATGAGATGAACATGAGGGAACATTGTGATACGTAGTAAGCACTACTGCCTCAGTCTTTAGAAAGGACTCTGTTTGACCTGTGATACGTAGTAAGCACTACTGCTACAGGCCGTACGTAAGTATGAATCTTAGTGAACAGGGAAGTAGAGTAACGTACCCTCAGTTTTTTTCCAAAGACTGAGGGCTAGAAAAGGGTATTCCTCCAAATAGGGGAGGGTGGTGGCTGAGAAACTATACAGGACGATCGAGCACGATCATCCTGGAGAAGTAAATAAGTAGAAGAAAGTAAAGAAAATAAGAAAATCTTTGAGATGCCGGGAAGTAACCGGTACGACGCCGCCACAGAGTCGAGTCTATTCCGACAAACATACTTCGAGAAAGCGTCCTACAGATATACATACATACTGAGTTTTACACATTTCAACCTTGTCAAACATCCAACTCATTGCGCCACTCGGTACGAGATTTTAACGCATGGGAAATTACAGCTTTTGCGGCCGCCAGCGCGAACATCCCATCATCATCATCTTAATTGAATTCCGAATTAGCTCAGGATTGATTGTGACACTACATTACAGAACTCACAATACTTGAGTGAAGCCTGAATCTCCAGTGGACTGTCCAGATCAGGATCCAGAAGCAGCCCATAAACAAGGCTGAAAATCTCCTTCAGCGTAATGTCGGATGACCATAACCTGCTTAGCTCCGCCATGCAGACTTTCCCTTGCTTTGAGACCTAAGCACAGATTTGTCAAGCATTATTAAAAGCATCTGGACATGCAACACACGTTGGGATGCAAAATGAATGTCACAAAACGTATTTCTGGAGGGCTACGAGGATAGTCCGGGGGCAGTTCGCACGTGAGAAGGAAACAACCACCTTTGTATGGACAATTCTCGACGTCATCCGGTGCCTAAAAGACCGGCCAATGAGAACAAGCCAGACCAAAACATCTAGTTCAAACCTCTAACACAACTTTAAGGAACGAAACGTCTGCGTCGTTCACGTACACGTCAATTCGCGGATGCGGATCTAAAATGAGCTCTGTAAGCTAGAAAAAACGGCATTGTAAAGACAATGAAAAGAAGGGAGTCTGTGTTGACTGACCTCCCGCACGATCCTCTTCGTTCGATCATTCTTCAAACCCTGAGCATCGACGTTCCTTGTAGCCTGTCTTACATCCTTCACACCTTCGGTGAGTTTGGGATGTTCGTTGCGCTTGGGGAACTGGTCGATAGTGACAGTGTCAATGGGGTAAAGTGGCAAAGAAGGAGCTGTCAGGAGTTCCCGGCTTCCGAAACTAAAAGCGTGCATGAGTCTGGCTCTCTGGGGTCTCTCGGCAGAATTTATCATCGTTTCGAGGTCCTGTGAGCCAAATTCAGCCATAAAATGATTTGAAAAAAGAATCAAGCATACAAATATACTCAGTGCATCGGCCAATGAGGTTCTGGGGAAGAAACGGTAGCCACCTTGGATTTATGAGCACAAGATATCCTTATAGTGGATGTGGATGAATAACACACCTGTTGCGGCCGAAAAAGCCCAGAGACTATTCGAGAACGATTTTCCAACCTGTACAGAATCAACAACGATGCGATCTTTTTGCAATGCACAGCCAATTTGCATGAGATCTCCGCCTATGCTCGTGGTTTCACCATCGGACACAATAACAATTCTACGACGGAGGCCGGGAAGATCACGACGAAAATCAACCAGACAGTTATGTGCCATTTCCAGCGCTTCGTACATTGCGGTATCTCCTCGAGCCTCGACCTTGTCCAATGCTGCACGGAAATTTTCAAAAACTGGTGTTAGCTCTTGCCTCATTAAGGCTTTGTCCGCGACTTAAAGGTCTCAGAATAAGCAAATATGTTCAATACCCTAGAAGGCTTGACCCACATGTGACTAAACCCAAGACCAAGGAAACAGATGTGTCAAATGAACTCTACCTGTGCTGTTACAAGTGACATGTCATAAAACCCTGCATACTTACGATACGATTCAAAAAATGATTGAACGGCTCTTTCATCAATTGTAGACGTGTAAATTGCCGTAGACGTGTAAGATGCCGACTCTCAAGGCAGGCCTTGTGGGAGCCAGTAGAAAAACAATTCCAGGATAAACACTCTAGCGAATGGAACGAGCAGATATTTGCCTGCAAGGTCACGGTAAAACCACGGAAGGAGCCATCTCCTATGTATGTAAGGCCATTCCTTGATCATCATGAAATTTATAGTATTGAACAAAAATATATACTAGAAGAACCTACCATAACCGTATATCAGACAAGAGACTGTTAAATGGACCTCGTACGCGGCTTATTAGCGCGAGAGCTGAGGAATCTGTGGGTAAATAGATCGTTTGCTGCGTATTGGAACCTTGTGAGGTGACCCGGATCACATGAGGTTTCCGGGAATGAGGCATTGTTCTCCAAAATTCAAGTTCTCCCCCAGTTCTAAGGCCAGTAGACATCAAACGAATAGAGTCGGAATCTCCAATTATTTCCTCAGAGTCTTTCACGCGAAGCATAAAGGAAGAGTATCTCGCTTCTGTGATACGATTTGCCAAAATATAAAGTGTTTGCGTAGAAGCCGCGATTGGTAAACTCCAGGAAATGTATGTATTTCCAAGAGATAGCCTGATGATTACTGTGTTCGACCGGCTTGTAGAGTTCACTGCCAGGCCGTGCAAAACATCCTGTCCGAAAACCTTGATGAACAATGAATTTGTGAGATCTCCCAATGCCCAAGTAGTCAAACAAAGAGTACCCATTGAGCTCTCATCCATTTTTGGGTTTGATTCAACTGCACTTCATTTAAGAAGTCCCCAGTCCTGCGACAAGCCCAATTGAAGTTTCGTCAGAAAAAGCAATGGGAATACGCACAACGGGTCAAGCAAGTTTCGAGGAACGTCGTAGGGTATGTCACCCAGCTTCAGGCTTGGTTGATATCGTTGCAAAAAGTCTTCAAGAAAGTGTGTTACACTGTGTCTTTGTGACCTGCTTGCCGAGGAGAAGCAAGCAAGCTTGACAGACGCCAAGAAAAACTTTTCAGTCACCAGTGTGGCGAGTACTTCAGAGAAACCTGAAACTCACCTTGAATAACTCTGGTCGCATTCGGAGCAGGTATTCATATTCACTTGGCATACATGAAAGAACTTCGCGTTGAGCAATAAGTGAGAGATGTTCTACTAATCTTCCAATTGTGATTTCCCGCTATTGTTTCAGATCGTGACAATCATCACAGATGAACTGCAAAGGAAGTACCTCGACTAGGGACTTCCAAGCTTCATGACAGCTCTCATGCTGGTCACTGATCCATTCCTCCGCTAAGCAGAGCTTTCATTAGCGTGTGCATCCTGTCCTTATTCAACTAACACCGACCTTTCTGGAGGATGAAGTCTTCAGTATGATCCTTGACAACATCATCTACTGACTTTACGCCTTCAGCGACATCATCGAAAGGTACGACACCAGTCTCGACCGCTGATCCGTCATTCATAGAGTTACTAAGGTCAAGACAAAGTACAATGGCCTAGAGCTGTCAATACTTGATGCAGAACATGGAAAGGATTTACATACTTCTTCAGGAGTGCGGAGTTTGGCGGGAATGCCACCAAAGCAATCAACGTCCCACGTATCCTCCACCTTTCTCGCCGGGATGACTTTCCGGAGAGCATACTCGACATCATTGACATCGACTTCAGTATCGCCGCCTGCACTGTTGATACATGTGAGAGAGAAGAGTCCAAAAAAAGTTTGAAGACATAGTACGTGGGTCGATAGAAATTGACATCACACGTAGTGCCGCAGCCTCTTCCTGTAAACACAGCAAGGAAACCCTAACTCTTGTTAAGTGGATGATAGCAGCAGACAAAAACCGTTCACACCTCATGATCAAGAACAACCTGTGGTGGTACAACAGAAGTATTTTCAAGTTCTAATGGTCCACGAGAGACCAAATCTGTTTCGTTCGCTTGTCGAATGGCATTCGTAAAACTACCTCCAGCACTTCTAAAATCAATTTGGCGAGCAAGATTTCCGATTTTATGCAGACACAGGACTTGTACTTCAGTTCCATTATATTCCCTGGTCTGTGCAAGGGCTTGATGCAGTCGTACTCCGGAATCCGAGTCGAGTATTGCTCGCTGTTCACGGACTTTGTTGATGGCATGATATAATGGCCCGCCAATGGCATAGAGCTTCCCAGAACTACACTCTACCACACCAAAAGGTTCAAGCATGACAGGATCGACTAGTCGTTTATGGGAAAGAGCACACACAAGCGATAAAGCCTCGAGAGGTCTGGCTGCCGCCAAATGGACGCCATCCGAGACACTCAAAAAGTATCCCAGAAGAATACGTACCTATTACAAAGAATCTAAGTTTCGCAATTCACACGAAGGAAGGGCTAGTTACCGTTTCAAAGCGGCGATCTTGATTCTCGATGAATACTGACGGCCCAGTGCTCGAAAAGTCTTTTAATGACTGAAAGAGAGCCTCTGATAGCGCAGCTTTCTCTTGAGGTCGAGGTGCAATGTTTGATAAGAGTAATCCGACTAAAATGTGCAAGTTAACCCAACTTACGAGCAGCAATGGTTTGCATCCACTCACGAGTGCGCACAGCAGGTGGAAAACGGGTAAACGAATAGAGCACCGCAAGCAATTTGTGTTCTGATTCGATTCCCTTTTCTCTCATCATTTGGCTCAGGACAAAGAGGGACGAGAGAAGGGCTGCCATTCCCCGTTGTGTCTGATGAACAGAAGGTTGCCATGCTGCATCTGATTGGAAAGACGACTGTTTGGAGACTGGGACATTCGAGACCGGTGTCACAGCCTCATCACGCGAACGCTTGACAACGTACAAAGTAAGAGTCAGATTACCACCAAAATTACCGTCACGCGGGAAGGCATCTTTGAGTCTTGAACAGCCACAGACTATGACGGGTAGAGACGAAGTGTGAAAGTCAATTTCACAAGACCCTGAATTCTCATTTGTCGATATGGAAGACGAAGACGACGATTCTGCGACGGGAAACTGAAAGCGGCGGTAACCGATATCACGGTGAATTGCATTAGAGCAGATGCTGACAAGAGTTGTCCAAACAAATCGGACAGTCCTATGAAGACATTCAGTATCAAAAAGAGTGTCAAGCTATCTCGGCATACTCTGTCTGAGGGTCCCTCGAGTGTATTCTCAGTGAGAGCTCACTCAGATCTACAGATTTCACACGAAGGTACTCCCCAACTAGGTTGATGACGAATTCTGTGTTGAGGTACAGCATTTGACCTGCTGTACCTACAAATCTCGGCGGAACGGGCACATTCTCGATCTTGTCGCCATCCCAGATCACTGTAATGCTTGGCACTTTCTGATCGAAGGGAACCGCCTCACGATGAACAGTTGCTCTGGGGCAACCCGAAGGGCAAACCATCGAGACATCTTTTTTTGGACCAAGGCAGTGAGCATGGTGCATATGACCGCATCCAGCATTCTGGAATAAAGCTTAGAGTCTAGCATGGCAAAGACGGCAGTGCCATACCTTGACAATAGCACAATTTATAACAGCATTTGGTTGAATACCATCCGTTTCCGCTTTCTGCAAGCAGGATGGGCACGGAAATGCTGAATATAAATTGAACACCAAAATCATCGTTCTATATGCAAAGTCAAAAACGTACCTAGTGCGTCATAACAAATTGAGCAATGGGGCGCAAGAAGCCCTAGCTTGTCATCTACCAAAGATAGTTTTTAGCAAAAATGAGCTGCAAAATTCCTCGAACTCACCAAATGGAGTAGAAACGTGAGAGAAGGGACAGTCTTCGTGATTACATTTGGTACCATCTATGGTGAAGCGACAGTGCAAGGTTGAAGAGAGCCCATGCAGTTCAACTTGATGAGCTACAGCACAACTGCATGTAGTTCTCTTGATATGACAACAAGGGGTATCCTCCAAGCTCTTTCTTGGAAGGACCCAACCAAAAACTTCTGCCGCCTCTTGCCGCAGAGCAGACTACGAACGTCAGAATCAATTGTAACATGAAGGATGTTTGCATACTATGGTTGTGTTACCGCTAACAAACTCCCCATTGAAAGCTAGCACACCATTCGATGGTTCTGATGTCTCTTCCAAAGTTTCCTTTGCGTAATTGCGTGCCAATTCGGCAGTGACAAGGCGTATCTGGAAACCATCCCGTTCCTGGGATTGCCCTTTACTTCTGTTATCGATGAGTATGGAAGAGTCCAGGACTTGGCTCTCAGGCGTCTCTGCAGGAAGATCTCTACTAGATACCTCTTGGCACGATCTGGCAACCACTACGTCGGAATCAAGTAGAATATCGACTCCACTATATGGATTATCATTGTTGGTTATAAAGTAGCAGGACAGATAAAAACATACTCTTGGGGATGCAATTCGAAGCCGTCCCCAATTTCAAGCTTTACTTGTTCTCCAACCCGTCCTGCAATTTCATGCGCCAAAGCGTCAATAGTTGCATCTTGATTGATAGGGACCTGGATGCAAGTGAGAAATCTTACAAAAGACGTATGAATGAATCATTGCTCAAGCGCTGACCACCAGCTTGACAGGGTCGTTCCCCTTTACATGATGTGCTACCATAATCCGACGCCTGGGCGGCATTGTAGATGGAAGTTGACAAAATGCTGTAACCATCAAAATTCAGTGGCTGTTACTTATGCTGTGTCGGGCGCTGAACTGCACTGCGTTGTGTAGAATTGGACATGTACACTGAGTGCTGACAGGTGACAGTCTTGGGCCATTAACGGGAAAGCGTATCAGACGTCGGTTGAGGTCATAATACTCATCATTGAGAAGGAGCCAAGAAGAGAGCCTTGCAATGTCGCATTGTTTCTGCGCTGTCATAAGCCGGACCTTCCTGTTCGGATTGAGCGATTGTCCTGGCACAGAGAGTGTGCATTTCCAAATGATATAAGCACGAAGCGCATGAAAGTTATGCAACGAAGTACGGTACTGCCAGGGCCTTTGCTATTTGGTTGTGTAGCGGTTCGGTCCCCGCTATGGAAATGACTGGCAGGATCAGAGCGTGGTTCACTCTGCATAACGGGTCACAGTATTGTAACGAGGTTTGTTCTAATGGGACAGGTAGTCCAACTGGTTCGTCGAGTGCATTCCGACGTGTTCCATTTTTGGCAAAACGTTACAGGTTGTTTGTCAACATTTTGCGGACATAATTTCTTCAAAGTTGTAACGTGGATCGCTAGGTGACTGCTTTTTGCTGAATCGTGTTCGAAGCCGTGTTCTGCTGGTTTGGCTGGACCTGAACGCTCACTGTCTTGGTAATGGTTTTAAAATTCGCGATCGTTGAGAAAGATGAAGCAGGTCGCCATCGGAGAACGCTCGTGGCGGAAAATAAAGTTCGTGTGTACGACGAACTTCTGCCAAGATCAACAGTATTCAAGCCGACTCGAGCAACCACACTGGCCATCAGCGCGCTGTAGATTATCTCGCCAAAGTCTTTCTTCCTTCAGGTGACCCGAGCAGTGTAACACCTGGTAAACAGTTCCTTCCACTGTAATCTTCGTTGCTTAGACTGTTGTGCTCAGACTACCTCCGGTATGAGCAGAACAACAATCAT
>JAGGAQ010006207.1:0-26906 GCA_017657225.1 Termitomyces sp. T69sscA
GTCACATGATCCGAGCACATGCAGAGGTCATGCACATGCCACATGACCGCAAATCGTATGCCAACGATTTTGCCAGTAGTGGCTGTGAGTCCATCCAGCCAAAGAGGAATGTCCAATAAGGAAGTAGTTTCCCACGGTCCGACCAATGAGGGATTTGACGAGTTGAGAAGAAAGGCAAAGGAACTGAATGAAAGTAAAGCATGGCTGAGGGAAAAAGGATGTAAAGAGAGGTCCCCTGACACCAACCATCCCATTGTAAAATAGCTGGCAGTATCCTGTATGTTGCCAGGCACTGTTTGCACTCATCATCAATTTCATGGAAGATGTCCATAGACAAATAATTCATTGCTTCATGAGAGTGACATTGTTCAGTGTCTGCATTTGATTAACCAAGTTCTGATATCAAGGCTCAGTCAATATTAGTTTCATTGTTTGGTAGAGCAGAGCCTCATTGGTTGGCTCAGCAAATGCTTGCTCGCTCAACAATATAAACAAAACAATTTGGTCATGGCAATAACCATGCTTGTAATTATAATAATTAAAGAGCTTCTTGAGCTCACAAGGTGTGTGCAGAAGACCATGAGGAGCATGCTTGTCTACAATCAATCTAAGAAGCACCACACACTTGCTCAAGCTGAACTTATAGGCAGTCAGTTTGCCTCCATGCCCACCAATACTGTGTTTGATGCCACAGAATGATAGGCACAATTGCTTAGTGCTCCTCTGAAGCATGGATTCATCTGCTTGACATTGTGCAGGCCCCAGATCTTGACACCCATACCATCAGTAATTTATCCCAAAAAGTCGTTTACTACCTTGTTTATCTGAGCAGCATGGGTGGCAGTGATGTTTGCCTTCTTCTTGACAATGCGCTTATTTTGCACAAGTCACTGCATCTTCTCTTCAGGCATTTTGTCCTCCTGTGTCTTGTGCTCCTGCTCAGAACCTTCTTCTCTATTATTGCCCTCATTGTCCACTGGCATAGCTTTTGTCTTACCCTTGCCAGCAGCGGTTTCCTTTTGTTGGATTGCTACCACTCCATTGTATTGCACTGGGATGTACAGATCTTTGGTCAGTACAATCCTGGGATATTGAGCTGATGGCCCAGGAATCAAGATAGGCAGCATAAACAGCATTTGCACAGGCTCAGTACATGTCAATGTCAGGGGACTTCCATTCAACTTCCATTTTTGGCAATTCACTACACCCCAGCCCACCCCCTACACTACTCTCCAGGATCCCTGGGGCTTGTTCTAGACCTCTGTAGATCTCTGAAGGTTGTTTCTTTTTTAAAAAAACCCCAGAACTTCCTACACTCTCTATTCAAGCATTAATCAAGGTTAAGCTTAGCTCTAGTCACCTGTACAGTTTTTCTCATGCCTCCACCAACTGCTGATGTGCTGCACCAAGCAGCAGGGATCCTTAGACTTGTTCTCTTCAGATTTCACTCTGCTAGAGGTTAGTTATTATTGTATTGAAGCAGTGGGGATCCTTAGACTTGTTCTCTTTAGATTCTCCTCTGCAAGGTGATTAGTTACCATTGTTTCTAATATAACTTTAGATTCCCTTCTGCTAATTATGTGATTGAGCTGCAACTTCTAAAGGTCGCCTTTACAGTAGAACAAGTCTCTTAACTCTGGTCTGGAAGCTCCTCCCTAGACTTGCTTGCTACACCTAGAGATGCAGGTGCAACTGACTCAAGCTTTTCTCACCCATCACACAACTGAACTCTCCACCCTCCACCAAATCACCAATCACATCTCTCAATTCTTCCAGGCACTGCTAGAGTGCCTACTCCCTATCATTGCACCATCTCCAATGGCAGAACCACCTCCGGCAGCTCTGGCAGTACCTCCAGTAGCTTTGGCAGCCCTGGCAGGTTTCCAGGTGCAGATCCCACGTCTGGCACTCCCAGACACATATGATGGTGACTGCAACTCTGGGGAGCATTTCCTCCAGTTCTGCCTCACCTATATTGACCATAGTAGAGATGCTTTTGACTCTAATGCATTGAAGATAGCTTGGATGCTATTGTACATGAAGGCTTAGCAGGCCTCCACATATGCACTACGTGTGCTTTGACGTCCTGGAGGTGTTTGAAGCTTTACAGACTGGGCTGCCTTTGAAAAGGATTTCCAGGCAGAGTTCTTCCTAATTGATCCTGCCAAATCCACAACACTAGCACTGTGTAACAGAGAGCAGTATGGGCAGAGAAAGCAGACACTGGATGAATGCATCAATTCCGTTTGAGCATTAATTGAGCAAGCAGCCTATCCAGATGGCTTTTGATTGTGCCTCATGTTCTGGGACAGCCTGCATTCCATGTTGATAGAGCACATCAACAACCTTGCTGAAGGCTGCCTAGATGACAAGCAGATCACCTCCTAGTACAGGGTGACCCAAAACCAGTAGCTCATGGAAATCTGATGAGAGCTGCACTGGACACACTCCACTCACTGCTCCACTTCAGTGGTGAGTTTCTGGCACCCTGCTCCCATGCACTCAGTGCCCACTCCTGCTTTGGCCATCCCCACATCACTACCACTACTGCCAGACATCTCTATGGACATAGATGCCACTCAGCAGCATCACCCTGCACTGCTAACTGTTCTAGCAATGCAAAACGCTGGGGCACTTTGCACAACACTGTCTGCTGGACCTTGAGGTACACTATCTTTCTACTGCTGAGCAGGAGGAGCTCTTCCTGCAACTGCTGGCTTTGAAGGACACCACTGAAGCCTCATCACCAGATGAGCCAGCACCAGAGTTGACCTTGGAGGAGAGTGGTGCCTGCATCCCCCTCCAGAGCCTGGAAGAGGATTTTTAGTTGAGCAACGGATGAAATGTATGCCACTGTCACTGGATACTAACAGATTCACATGTCTGTTGTTAGAAAATGTGAATACACACCCCAATGTCAACCATTCTCAGACAGATGAACTTCCACTCCCCCTTTCAAATGTACAAACACCACCTTCAAACTCTGAACCACACTCTCTCACATCAGCCAAGCCCTGCCTGTGACCACACAGCCACTTTCCAAAGCTATTTCAGGTGTTCAATATTGACGGAACACTCGACCAGGTGGGTGCTATAAGCTCCATAGTAGATCTAGTTCTTTGCTACCAGACCCATGCTGGTTATGTAGTCTTTGTGATCACCAGCTTAGGTGTCAGGTTCCGCTGACCTCGGGGGCTCAGTCTACTGGGCGAATCCACCTTACGGCTATTCACCGTGTACAAACACAGAGCACCGGAAGTAGCGCGAGGCATAGGAGACCGAAGCGGGATGGGGAGGGGTGCGTGGAAGGGTGCCGGGAGTGCCGGTGGGTGAGACGAGTGCCGGGGAGGGGGAAGGACGAGTGCTGGGGGTTGGCGCGAGTCCCGGTGGTGCAAGGGAGCGAGACGAGCGAGCGCCGGTGGGCGAGCGAGTCCCGGGAATCAAGAGAAAAGCAGACGAGCGGACTTAGCGAGTCCTGGGGATAGAAGCAGAGCTGGGGGAGTCGGATAACCAAAAGGGGAAAGAGGCAAGATAAGATAGCGGGAGATGGAAATGATTAAGTCGAAGAGGAGAGAGCCAGGAGCGAAGAGTCGAGAGAACTTAGAGTAGAAGAGAGAGAAGAGGACAACGAGAATAGATTAGAGTTACGAGACGAGTAGAGACGAGAGGGGGAGTCGAAACGAGACGAGTACGAGAAAAGAAGCAAGTAAAGTAATGAAACCGGGGCACGGGAGAGACAAAAACAGAGACGAATACAACAGACAAGACGGAGGTTACGGTAATATCAAGACTAGAGTACCTACTTACTACTCTGTGCCTTATATACTACATAGTACGTATGGCCCGGGGGTCAGGCCCAGGTTCCAGCAGCGGGTCGCGGCGCCGGGGCTTGGAATGAGACCCGGGGGCCGCGCAGGATGGGGCAAGGCCAAGACATGTCGCGCGGAGGTCTCGTAGTGGAAGCACAGAGACACGCGGTGGTGGTGCTGTGAGGGGGGAGCAGGAGCGGGGTGTGGCGAGCGGAGGTCAGCGGCAATGATGCGCGATCATGATGTGTGATAGGGGGTCTCGGCGCGGGTCGGGGGTGACGGGTGGTGCCGGCGCTGATGTGATGTGATAGCCGAGACCTGGATGTGGCGGTCACGGTGGTGATGGCCGGGGGGTGCCGCGGGTAGCGGTGGCTGTGGCGTTGACAGGCGGTGATGGCCGGTGATGGCCGGGGGAGTTGGCCGGGTAGCGGTCCAGGCCCGGGGCGGCTGTGGGGGTGGTTTTGGGAGCGCTGGAGTCCCGGGGCCGGGGCTAAGTCCCGGGGGTCGGTAGCGGGTCGTGACATTAGGGAAGCAGGACATGATCCTTGGCTAGCAATGTACCCATGAGCCAGTGTTTCTGGAGGTGCTCCACCTGTGCAACCAAAGTCAAGGAAGAGTACTAGGCAGGAGCGCAAGAGCATGCCGCCATCTAGGCCTGCTATGCAGGCCACCTCCCCTTTGCAGACCTCACCCTTCTGGACCCTCCACCTTTGGTGTTCTCCGTAGAGAGGCATCTAGATGAGAATGACTGGAGTAGCAGCAGAGCTTAAGGAAAAGAGCTAGAAGGGGAGTTTCATGGCAACCACAACCTGGAGTCTCTGAATGAGGCAATAAAGGTTGGAGACCAGATCTATGCAACCACCCTGCACCTGCTGTCATCCATCAAGGAAATACGAGCCAGCCAGACCACATCTCAGCAGTTGGCCCAGGCATTCACCATCAACTCCTCTCCCCAGGCATTCTGGGATGTAGTGCCTCAGTACCTTCACCACTTTGAGGACATGTTCTTCAAGGCCTCCTTCTTATTTCTGGAGCACAAGTAGTGAAACTATGCAATTGAATTGATGCTGAACTCCAAGCTTTACAGTTGCAAGATCTATCCATTAGTGCATAAGGAACAGGATGAGCTTGATGCCTTTCTTCAGGAGAACCTGAACTCCAGCCACATCTGCCCCTCCAGGTTGCTGATGGTTTTTCCTGTCTTTTTCATTAAAAAGAAAGATGGCTCTCTTTGACTAGTCCAAGAATACCAGGTTCTTAATGCCATGACAGTGAAGAATTGCTACCCCCTCCCCCTCATTTCTAAGCTCATCAATAACTGTTGGAGGGCGTGATACTTCACCAAACTGGATGTTCAGTAGGGTTACAACAATGTGCACATTCAGGAGGGAGATGAGTGGAAGGCTGCCTTCTGGACCAAATGGAGACTGTTGAAACCTCTTGTTATGTTCTTCAGACTCACCAATAGCCCAGCCACCTTCAAACAATGATGAATAACATCTTTCAGAACCTCATTGCAGAAGGTGTAGTGTGCATATACCTTAATGACAGCCTCATTTACATCCAAATGCATGAAGAGCACCACCAAGTCACATGTGTTGTCTTAGAACATCTTTGCCAGCACCAGCTCTATCTCAAACCAGAGAAGTGTGAGTTTGAGCAGACCTGGATCGAGTATCTGGGGCTGATTATCTCACATGGAGCCACATAGATAGACCTGGTGAAGGTGGCAGGCATGGCAGAGTAGCCAGAGCCCAAGAACAAGAAGAAGATGCAGGCCTTTCTAGGCTGCACCAACTTCTACTAAAGGTTCATCCAGAACTTCTCCTATCACGCCCACCCTTTGTTTAACCTCACTGCAAAGGATACTGTCTGGAGCTGGGGATATCCAGAGCAGATTGCCTTCAATGCTCTTAAGCATGCCATGTAGTCACCTCCAGGCCTGTTCTCATTTTTCCAGATGGTAACTTCCTCTTCCATGTGGAAGCTGACAGCTCTAACTTTGCCACCAGAGCTGTTTTATTGCAGCAGTCTTGGGATGATGAGAAGTGGCACCTGATGGCCTTCTACTCCAAGAGCCTCAAAGCATCAGAGCACAACTACAAGATCCATGACAAGGAAATGCTGGCCATCATCTGAGCCTTTGAAGAATGGCAGCACTTTCTGCAGGGTGCATAGCACAAGGTTGAGGTTCCGACAGATCACAAAAACCTTGAGTACTTCCAAACAGCCAACCATCAACAGGCCTAGTGGGCCCTTTACTTAGCCAACTTTGACTTTTCATTGCACCACAAGCCAGGCCAACGCTCTGTCTCAGAGAGCAGACCGTGGCACAGGAGAAGATGACAACAGCAACATTGTGCTCTTCTGGCTAAAGTTGTTCACAATTTAGGCCATAGAGGGCTTGGCCATCCAGGAAACAGAGGTTGATATCCTTCAGGACATTCAGCAGGGAAACTTAGATGGTTGCCATGAGAATATTGTGGCTCAGGCAGCCATAGCTCTGAAGTCAGGACCCACTATGGGGTCCAAGTCATGGGCTCTTTGGGATGAGCTCTTGACCTTCCAGGACTGCATATATGTGCCTAACATCCTAGAGCTCTGCTAGAGGATGTGCTCTGCTGGAGGATTGTTGAGCAGCACTATGACTCCCACATTGCTGAACATCCTGGCCAATGGAAGACATTGGAGCTAGTGTCATGGAACTGCTGGTTGGTACATTGGACCCCACACCAGTGCCTCCAAACTAAGCCTCAATGTTGCCTTCCCACTGAACAACTCCATCCACTACCAGTCTTCACAGAACAATAGAGCATAGCTTCTGTGGACTTCATCATAGAGCTTCTCAATACTCATGGTTATGATGCCATCATGGTAGTAGTGGACCTCTGCAGCAAGCAAGCACACTTTATTCTCACCCACACCACTTGCTCTGCCATGGGTGCTGCCAACCTATATTAGAAGAATGTTTGGAAGCTCCATGGCCTCTTTTTTTTAACGTCCCTTTTGGGTTTTATTTTAAGGCTCGATTGCATGGGTGTGTATGTCTTGCCCTACACTATTTTACCAAGAGAACCTACCTACAGACACTCCTACTCGTTCTCCAGCTGGACTCCTTTTCAGTTGGTGCCAGTTACGCCCTGTAGCCACTTTACTACAGTTTGACCTTGTTGGAGTTCATACTACTTTGGCCTTCCGGTATATGTGTCGTTACCATTCCATCCCACCTGATCTGCTACTCAGAACCACTTTTTCCTTCACCTTTCCATTGTTGGTACCTGAACCAACTCTTCATCAAACCAGCCCAGACCTCACATCTGGATCAGCCCCCCTTTCAGAATTCCAGCAGGCTGATTAGGTTGCAAACTGGAGGTTTCCAGTTTACTGGCAAACCCCTAAACAAGCTGCTTCCCACTTCTTACTAGCAAGACAACCCACTCCTACTGTCTGGTTGGTTTATGGCTATCAACCTCCCTTCAGTTCTGAACTGACCCAATTGCTATTCCAAGCACCATCCAATCCTTTCCCATTGCTCAATGATCTCCTGCCTCTCAAGAGCCGGCCATGCAGCAATTTGGCCCATTTCCTAGCTGGACTGAAGTGTGGTGGTAATGGTTCCTCATTGTGCCACTATTAGTGATCCCTCCACATTGGTATTCACATGGATAGGCCTGACCAACAAAGCCCCGCAATGTGCACGTGCAGGTGGTGGCTTCTCAGCGGTGTTGAAGAACCCACATGGTGTCTAAGGTGTTTTCCACATGGGCGTGGTTCAATCTGACAACCTTCCCACTAGCAGGGTCACGTGTCCCCCACTAGGACCATGGTAGTGCCAGCTGAGCCACCATGGCTCTTCAGATGCCTATGTGTCTGATTGAAGGCCACAGTTTGTGGTGGAATTTGCCAGAAAGCTCTACTGACTGCTTAACATGAAGCTTCACACCTCCACCGCCTACCATCCACAGTTTGATGTCCAAATGAAACACATAAACCAGGAGCTTGAGCATTACCTCCACCTTTTTTGCAATGAGCATTAGAATGACTGAGATGAGCTGCTTCCAGATGCCAAGTTCCAGTACAACAACCACATTCATGTGGCCACTCAAGTCATGAGCTTTGAGCCCTGAGCCAAGCCATTGGAGAACAAAGCCATGGACAAGTTTGTGGACCAGATAAGGGTGGCACAGGAGGAAGCCAAGGCTGCTCTGGAAAAGGCAAAGGATGACATGACTCAATACTATGACTATGGAAGAACCCCAGTGCTCAAGTACCAGCCTAGAGACTGGCTCTACCTGAATGCCTTCAACATCACCACCACTTGCCCATCAAAGAAGCTCTCGCACCATCAACTAGGACTCTGTATGGTGAAACAACAGGTAGGCCCACTAGTCTACCAACTCTGATGCCCAGTGGAAATGCAACAGCTTCACTTGGTATTCAATGTGGTCAAGCTAACACTGGCTCTGGAAGACCTGATCCCAGGGCAACACCTGGTGCCCCCTCCATTCCCAGTGGTGGTCAACAACAACAAGAAGTATGAGGAGAGAAGATCCTGGATAGTTGCCTATTCTGAAGGCGACTACAGTACAAGGTGAAGTGGAAAGGTTATGGGATCAAAGATATCTCCTGGGAACTCTAGAAGAGTGTGCATGTGCTGGGGCTTGTTAGAGAGTTCCACCAGAGACATCCAGATGCACCCTGAGTCATTCAGAGAATCTACCTCATCTCACCAGTGGATCAGGCAATCTGGAACTTCTTGTACCCTGCATGTCGAGACACCACACACTAGAGGAGGGTGATTTCAGGGGACTTTTGTTTTGGTTGACACTAACTTTTTCTTAAGGCACTTTCCTACGTTCCAGCTCACCTTCTGTGCCACTGGGCTTGGTCTAGATCTCTGGAGGCCATTTTTTCTTTTGGGAACCTCTGGAACTTCTCACACTTCCTGTTCAAGCATTATCTAAGGTAAGGTTAGCTCCAGGTCACCTATACAGTTGTTCTCATGCCTCTGCTGCCCACTGATGTGCTGCACCAAGCAGCAGGGATCCTTAGACTTGTTTTCTTTGGATTTCTCTCTGCTAGGTGATTAGTTACCATTGTATCGTTAATTATCAATCCTACTATAACTTCGGATTTCCCTCTGCTAGTTGTGTGATTAAGCTGCAGCTCCTGGAGGTTACCCTTACATGCACACTCATTGCTCTGAGCTTCTCCTCAAACTTTACTAGACTCAGCATATCTATACACTACCATGGAGGCTACTACCTCATTTCACTCAGGTGCTATTTGTGAGTCATAGACCCACTGGACCTCTGGTAGTGGCACTGGACAATTTCAAAAGGCTCTTGTGCTTTCTGCCACACTGTCCATGCTTATAGCAATCTGCCTTTTCAGCCTTCTCTTTTCCTTGTCAGTAACAAGGTCCTCCAACTTCATTCTAGAGCTGGTCAGTGTCACAACCCACCACCAATTTCTAGTACTCAGCCTTGGCCCCAGGACTCCCACCTCCCCAGCACTCATCCTCCAACCCTCTCCTACACCCCTGGCACTTGCACTCTTGCTCTGGCATGACTGGCATTCCCTGATCACATTTCTAGTCCTGCCCCTGGTCTCAGATGCCCTATGCTCTCAACAGTACCATTGCATTTGTAGGCATTGTGCACACTACATAAGAATTTGCTCAGTGGTCTGAGCCCCCATGGTCAGCAGAACTTGACAGTCAGTTGGCAATCCAATGACTCCTGTTCCTTTTGTCTAAGACAACTATCTCTAAGTGGATGAGCTGATTCTGGCTTCCTCATCTTTTTACTAGCTGTACCTGGGTATTCCTCCATTTCCAGAGTTTCCTAAAACTCTTCCTTAATCATCAGTATTGCTGGTGATCCAGCTGATAGGCTCACCATATGTGCTACTCCATCTTTTGCCTCCTCCACCGTCACTACTTGGTGAGCTTTTGATCACTTGCAGTTTTCACCTTTGTTAAAGACCATCTTCTCTGCCCTTGTGAGTACTCCATTAACAATGACTACATTGTTTACAAAGTCCAGTGTGACCTTGTTCTTATAAATGTTGAGAATGATGTACCAATCATCATGTCATAGCAATCAAAGTTTGCTATATCCACATATTTTGTCATCAATGTTCATGATGTTTTGACCTTAATTTCCAGACCAAACTGCACCATAGCATGGCTACTCACAGTTTCCAATTGGAGCATCAATGGCTCCTTCAGTTTGTAGATATAATACACATTAATGTGAGCAAACTGAGGTATAATATCAGCAGTGGTGCTCCCTGAATCTCAGTGTCCAGGCCGGATGTCCATTAACATCCACATAGGTTACTAGACACTCCTTTTCTTGCAGAGTATACTGCAGTTGTTGCAGTTTATCTGCTGCTTTTTGCAAGGTCATGTGTCTCATACAAACATGTTTGTCCCCTGGAAGCTCAGTCAGAGTGAATAAGTGCTCCTCCTTCTCCTTCTGAGTATAATGGTTGTTATTATCTACGTTTACTGTGATGTATTCACCTCTATGTGCAATATTAAGACTATTGTACCAGAGGCTACCTCTACAACTTGTATACAAGAGGTGGTGGGCACAGGTCTGGGTCCTGATGGCAGGTCACAGTGCCAGGGCTTGCAATGAAGCCCAGAGATTGTGCAAGGTGGTGGCAGATGTTGGTGTAGGTTGTGTAGCACAAAGAAAGCTACTAAAGAAAAGACTTTGCTTTGGGAGCACAGGAGGCATAGAATGTTGTTTGGAGATGTGAGAGTCCTGGGACCAGGGCTTGATGCTGGAGGTAGGTGGTGGATTGTGATAGGAACAGTTCTGTTGCTCCACTATCTAGGAGAGCAGTGACTCAACGGGTTTTTTATGTGTTCATTGTCTCAATCTCCATGTCAAGGCACAATGAGCATAGAGTAATGAGCAAGGTGTATCCAGCGTAGCTCCCATCTGATCTCCATGAGCTGCCACTGGTCCTAGGCCACCTTGTACCAGGTAGCAATCTGCTCATCATCCAGGTGGCCCTTAGCAAGGTTGTCAATGTGCTCCATCAATATGGGATGCAGGCTGTCCTGGAATGTGAGGCACACTTGGAGAACATCTGGATAGACCGCTTGCATGACTAATGCATGGAAAGAATTGATGTATTCATTCAGCATCCACTTTCTCTGCCCATCCTGCTCCCTCTTATGTAGTGCCAGTGCAGTAGACATAGTGGAATCAATCAGGAGAAACTCTGCCTGGAAATCCTTTTCAAAGGTGGTGCAATCTGTAAAGCTGTCAACACCTCCAGAACATCAAAGCATGTGTAGTGCATATGTGGAGGCCTACCCAGCCTTCATGTATGACAGCACCCAGGCTATCTTTAGCACATCAAAGTCAAAAGTGTCTCCACTGAGGTGAATATAGGTGAGACAGGACTGGAGGAAGGAGGTACAGATACCATCATACATGTTTGGAAGGGCTGAATGTAGAACCTGTGCCTAGAGACCCACCAAGGCTGCCAGGAGATGCTGGAGGTGTTCTGCACCTAGAGGTGTTGCAGAAATGAGGGGTAGGTGCTCTAGCAGTGCCTTAAGATATTGAGAGATGTTATTGGTGGTTTTGCAGAAGTGGAGAGTTTGGTCATGTGATGGATGAGAGAAGTTGAAGTCACTTGCACTTGAGTCTCTCAGTGTAGTAAGTGAGTACAGGCCGTATCCCAAAAGGCTGGAGCATCTGTCACAACCTGCCACTGACCTCTGGTACTCATGACTCTCACCTCCCTAAGCCAGCCCCTGTGATATCCTGGGCCTGGACCACTACATGACTGAACCCTTGGCAGCCATCACCACCACCTCTGGCAACCTTTAGCCATCACCGTCCATCACTGCTTGCAGCGACCACATCAGCACCTGCCCCAGCCACTCCTGGTGCTCTTCCTGGCACATGCCAATGCTTCTCTGGCTCCCACCAAGTACTCATCATGCATCACAGTCACATATCACCTCTGGTCCAATCTACACCCCATCTTTGCTTACCTCCTTGCCTTATCAACATTCCATGCCTCCTGTGCTCTGAAGAGAGCTTCCTTTGTGCCACATGATCTACATCAACCCCTGCTGCTGTCTTGCATGATCCCCAGTGCCACAACTTGTCACCAAGGCCCAGACCTGTGCTTCAGGGCCTACCTACCATCTCCTATATATAAGTTGTAGAGTAGTATCTAGTACTCTAATCTTGATATTGCTGCTGTTTGTTTATTGTCTCTAGTTTTGTGCTTCAGTCTCATTTTCCTCATCTTTTGTGTCCCAGTTTCCCACTTTTAATTCTATCTCATTTTTGTCTTGTACATTTCTTGTATCGTCTTGTACTTCTTGTCTCTATGTGTCCTGTACTTCTCTCAATCTACTATCTGCTTTTCTCTCTCCACCTCAAATCTCTAAGCTCTCTCTCTCTCTCTCTCTTCTTGTTCCCAGTCTTTGTCTCATTCATCTCCTTTCTATCTCCCATCTCAACTCTTTCCTTTTCTGGCTCAGTTAGATCTCCATGCTCACATCTCTGATCCTGAGACTTGCTAAGACCCCTCCACTTGCCCTCAGTGCTCATCTTCCAACCTTCCCCCACACTCCTGACACTCACACTCTTGACCTGGCAGTAGACATTGTGCATGCCACATAAGAATTTGCCCAGTGGTCTGAGCCCCCATGGTCAGTGGAAGCATTGGCAAGCTGAGATATAGAGTTTTGCCTGGTAGAAAAGTGACAAATAAAGGCACAAAGAGTCCTAGCAGGCTATAAGAGGCTCCAGACCAGAGTTAGGGGACCTGTTCTGCTGTAAAAGCAACCTCCAAGAGTTGCAGCTCAATCACACAACTAACCGAGGAGAATCCAAACTATATTAGAAATGATAATCAACAATACAATGGTAACTAAACATCTAGCAGAGGAGAATCTAAAGAGAACAAGTCTCAGGGTCCCCGCTGCTTGGTGTGGCACATCAGCAGGCAGCAGAAGTGTGAGAACAACTGCAACGAGTGGTGCAAAGGGGCAGAGCAGAGTGTAGAGGGCAGAGAAGATGGAAGATGACATAGAAGAAAATGGAGGTCTTCTAACATCACTGTCTCTCCACCGCTAGGGCTCTGGTCTTATTTGCCAAGAAGAAAGATGGTTCCCTACGCCTTTGCATCAACTACTGAGGCCTCAACAAAGTCACCAAAAAAAACCAGTATCCACTTCCCCTCATTGGTGACCTTGTTGACTGCCAAAGTCTACATCAAAATTGACCTAACATCCACATAGCCCCAGGGCATGAATGGAAGACCGCCTTCTGCACCCGCTATGGTCTCTTTGAGTATCTAGTGATGCCCTTTGGTATAACCAACTCCCCTGCCACCTTCCAGTACTTCATGAACGACATCTTCCATGATATGAACAACATCTTTGTCATTGTGTACTTGGACAACATCCTGATCTACTCAAACTCACTGGAGGAGCACCATGACTACGTCTGCTGCATCCTTGAGCAACTCTAGGAGTACCACCTACATGCCAAACCGGAGAAGTGCTCATTCCACACCACCAAAGTTGAGTACCTTGGTGTCATAGTCACCCTGGACGGTGTTTGCATTGACCCCGCCAAGGTGGAAGCCATCCTCAACTGGCCTCCACTCCAGAGTGTAAAAGAGGTGCAGTCCTTCCTTGGTTTTGCCAATTTCTACCATCGGTTTATTGATAACTACTCTGGGATCACCAAACCCCTCAACTGGCTCACAAGGAAGGACACCCCGTGGAACTGGAACAGCAAGTGCCAGAGCATATTCACCCTCCTCAAGGAAGCCTTCACCTCCACCCCCATCCTCCACCACTTTGACCCCTCCCTCCCCATTGACCTTGAGTGTGACACCTCCAACTATGCCATCACTGGTATACTCTTGCAGATGGACCCCGGTGGTGACAAGCTCTGGCCCATTGCTTTCTACACCTGCTCAATGATCCCTGCAGAGCTCAACAACAACATCTATGACAAGGAGCTCCTTGCCATCATTGAAGCCTTCAAGCAGTGGCAGGCCTACTTTGAGAGCGCTCCACATTGAATCCAAGTCTACTCAGACCACAACAACTTACAATACTTCACCATGACCAAGCAGCTCAGCTGCTGCCAAGCACATTGATCAGAAATCCTCTCCGAGTACGACTTCACCATCCACTACCGCCCCAGCTGACTTGGTGCCAAGCCCAACGCCCTCACCCGGAGACCAGACCTGTACCACAAGAAGTCATTTGAGGCAGAGCACAACACATTTGACCATTGAGTGGTAATTCCACCTGAACACCTTCATGCCATACTGATTATGAATGAAGAAGGTATCTTACACCAAATTTGCAACACTCCCCAGGACACTTTCTTCACTTAGCATGACCCTCAAAACACCTCTGCTGACAATGCCAACAACGACCGCCTCTTCACTCTCTCCCCTGACAATCGACTTCTGCTCTGGGATGGACAAATCTATGCCTTGGACTACAAGAAGATCCACCTGGACATCCTGTGCCAACACCACGACCACAAGCTCCACGGGCATCCCAGGTTTTGTAAGACCCTTCAACTCATCTTCTGAACTTACTTTTGGCCAGGTATGAAGAAGGATGTCACTTGGTATGTCTAGGCTTGCGAGTTGTGCCTCCAGGCCAAAGTTCCCCACCACCGCCCCTATGGCCTTCTCAAGCCACTTCCTGTTGGTCGCCGCCCCTAGTCCTCCATCTCAATGGATCACATTGTTGAGCTCCCTGAGTCAGAGGGCTTCAACGCCATCCTTGTTGTCATCTGCCACCTCACCAAATAAGCAGTCTTCATCCCCTGCCACACCACAAACAACGCTCCAGAGTTCACCAAACTATTCCTCAAACATGTATTCTCCAAGCACGGACTCCTGGACGACATTGTATCTGACTGCAGCCTCCTATTCGTCTCCCAGTTCTGGCAGTCTCTGTGTAAAGCACCCAAAATTAAAAGTAACCTCTCCACCACCTATCACTCAGAGACCAACAGCCAGACCAAACAAGTGAACCAGACCCTGGAGCAGTACCTCTGCCTCTACATCAACTACTTACAGAACGACTGGCATGCGGAACTGCCTCTGATAGAGTTCACCTACAACAATACCCCCCATTCCACCACCGGAGTGTCGCCTTTTTACGCTAATAAAGATTACAACCTCTGGCTCACCCTCTCTCTTAAAGACATCCCCTCCAACATAGCCCACAAAGTTGCCCAGGACCTCCAGTCACTCCACCAATTCCTCCAGGACAAAATCAACATTGCTAATAAAGCCTATGCCAAGCACACCAACACCTGCCACAAAGCAACCCCTGACTGGACCCTTGGCACCCTCGTCTGGCTTGACTGGCGCAACTTGAAAACCCAGTGACCCTTGATTAAGCTCAATCGCAAACGCCTTGGCCCCTTCAAGGTCCTCTGGAAGGTCTCGACCCATGCCTACAAGCTCGACCTACCCCTAGAACTCAAGGGACTACACCCAGTCTTCCACATTTGCTTCCTCAAAGAATACTCTTCAGACCCCTTCCCTGGATAGCAAGCCAGCCAACCACCACCCATCAAAGTTGAAGATGAATACCACTACAAGATCAACCACATCCCTGACTCCCAACTTATTCGTGGCTGCCCCCACTACCTTGTTTGCTGGAAAGGCTATGGACCCAAGGACAACACCTGAGAACCTCAGAAAAACCTCACTGGTGCTCCCGCCAAGCTCCAGGACTTCCACTGGCAGCACCCTGACAAGCCCTGGGACTCCAAGGACTAGAGCTCACAGACGGCATTAGTGGGCATAACCCCCACCTCTGGTTTCATCAAGAATTCAACTCCCATTAAGACTCCTATGTGTTTCCTTGCATACTTATTGCTTCTAATTCTGACCACTTACAAAAGAACCCCAGATGTGACAACAACACAAATATGTCCAGTATTATGATGTACAAAATGTTACAAAATTATGAAGAAAAACAACAAAGAAAAGTCCAAAAATTGAGTACCAAGAGGCACAGCAATCAGCAGTCAGTCAGTCTTCTTGTCACTGCCTGCCTTTCTACTCCCTGCCGCTGGCCCCATGACCACCATTACTGTCTCCATCTGGGCCACCAGCAATGCCAGGTGGTCCTCCCGCAACGGCAACCCCTCCTCTGTGTTGACTACCATGTCCAGTCATGACCTGAGGGCGATTGCATTGCGCTGCTGGTGCCCTACCAGCAGTAAGTCTAGCTGAGCCAGACCAATGTCCAGCTCTGCAGGCAGGTTGAAGGGCATCTGGCCCATGCTGTCTCAGAGCAGTGCATAGGCCGCCAATGCACTGTCCAGAAGCAGCACAGGTGGGCCACTCACACAGAACCCCTTCATGAGCCAACGCCACCTCCAACAACACCCAATCCCACTGCCAAACTGCCTCCCACTCTGCCATCTGTGCTGCTGCCACTGCCTGCTCCTCCCCTGGCATCTCCCTCACTACCTTTGACTCCAGCTCCACCACCTGAGCTCTCAGCGCCATCAACTCTGCCTTCTGCTCCCTCACCACTGCCAGCGCCATGTTCTGATCCCATTGAGCCCAGTCTTGGTCCATCGTCACAGTCATCAGCTCACCCTGCTCCCTCTCTGACTGCTTGTACACCTCCTGCAGACACTAGCGCAACTTGACAGTCAATGCCAGCAGGCTCTGCTCCACCATTTCCTGCAGAGGGGCTGGGGATGCACCAAGGTTGGCAAAAAAAAACATGGGGCCCCAGGGGACCTGCCAGCAACATATTACCTCTTGCTTGGCCCCGCCTCTGAAGATGGGGAGGCCTGTCACTTGCTCCAGGCCACCGCTGACAGCTTGCCTCCTATGCAGTGGCCCCACTCTGATGAGAGGGGCCAGGGCTGACTCCTCCTCCTTACTGTCGCTTGACTTCTCCTCTGACTCAAACTGACCCCCCTCACCATCCCCAGGACATGAAGCCCCCTCTCTACCTGTTGTCACCATTGCTGCCCATGACCTAAAACCCCCCTCCATCTGCTCCTGCACCCACTCCAGTGCCCATCCTTGCTTGGCTGCCATGCTACAACCGTAATATAGAGCACCTCTCGTGCTTGGACCAGCACAATAGGCACACCAATGAGTCTTGGTGGGCCCCAGCCACCGGCACCTCAAACTTGCAGACCGTCCTGCAGTGGGCACAGAACAAACACTACAACCCATCAGTATGAGTGGGCAAAGAGTTAGCAAACACTCACCAGCCTATGATGGTGACACCAGGCCAACGTTGGCAGGCTCCAAGGATAACCCACCACCAGAGCAAACTGGTCAGGCATGATGTCCGCCTGAGCTGCTCGACAAGCTGCCAGCACCAGATGGAACACCCCTAGGGCCAGAGGAGGCCACAGTGGGCGCACTGGTGACACAGGCGCAGATTGTGCTGGCCAATGCTGCACAACAACCATGAGGAGCACACGAGCTGGCCCTGCCACTGACAACAGTGCACCTGGAAAATGCAATATCAGCGAGTAAGTATCACAGGATGAAAAAGTACTCATGACGTGCCGCCGCTGCCTACTAGCAACCCCAGCAATGCTCAAACAATGCCCGGTGCTCCCCATAGGCAGCCCACACATCCATATTGCTCTCATCAGGAGGAGGAGGAGTAGAGGACGATGACAGCAAAGAGGACATGAGGGAAGGACAGTTAAAAAATGGGCAAAGTTTTTTTTCTTTTATCTGAGTGCAGAACTTCTTGATGGCCACCAGACTTTGACTTTGATGCTAGAAGCAGCACAGCCACCCACAACTTTGTGTGTCTTGAAGGTCTTGACGCTGAAGAGAGGATGATGTCACAACCCACTACCAACCCCCAGGACTTAGGCCTGGCCCCAGGACTCCAACCCCCCCAGACCCACCCCCATGACCATCCTGCACCTGGACCGCTACCCAATCAACCACCTTGGCAACCCCTGGCCATCACCACCTGTCACTGCCACTAGCCACTGCCACCACTGGCATCTCCCCAGCCATCACCATCACATCAGCACCAGCCCCGGCTATCCCTGGCACTTCCCCAACTGCATCCACCACATCAGCACCAGCGCCAGCAACACTTGGTGCTCCCCCAGCCTGTGCTGAAACTCCAATCATGCATTACAATCACGCATCACCGCCGACCTGACCTCTGCATGCCATGCCCTGCTTCTGCTCACCTCCTCACTGCCTCACTGCTCCATGTCTCTTCACTCCCAGAGCAAGACCTCCCACACCATGCAACATGTCTCAACCTCCACCGCCACCTTGCATGATCCCTGGGTCTCACCCTGAGCCCCGGCACCACGACTTGCTATCGGGACCTGGGCCTGAGCCCTGGGGCTTTCTTACTGCACAGTATATAAGTCGTAGAGTAGCAAGTAGTACTCTAGTCTTGATATTGCCATACCTCTTGTATTGTTTCTTTGTGTTTCATCTCTGTCTTGTAGTCTCGCATGTCCTGGTCTCTGTTTTTTGACTCTGTTTCATTTTACATCGTACTCGTCTTGTATCTTCTCCTATTTATTGTCTCTACTCGTCTCCTACTCTAATTCCATCTCTGCTTTACTCTCTCTCTCTTTTTTGACCTCTAAGTTCTCCTTGTCTCTTTTGTCTCCCACCTCAAGTCTCAACTCGTTCTGTTTCCACTTCCCCTTATCTTATCTCGACTCTTTCTCCTTTTGGCTCACTTGATCTCCACTTTCCTTGCTTCTATCCCCAGGACTCGCTTGCACACCGGTACTCGCTTGTTCCACTCTCTTGCAGCCCCAGGACTCGCACCTATCCCAGCACTCATTCTCCACCTTTCCCTGGCACTCACCCCCAGCCCAGCGTTACCGACCCCTTGCTCACACCTCTGACCCCGCTCTGGTCTCCTATGCCTCGTGCTCTTGCCAGTACACTGCATCTGTGGACACCATGCACACCATGTAAGGTATTCGCCCAGTGGACCAAGCCCCTGTGGTCAGCAGAACCTGACAATCACCCCCCTTTTAGCATGTTGCATCTTGATGTGTGGGGTAGAAGAAATTATATATGGTCTGGTCAGTGGCAGAAATACCATGTATGGCCTGGGGCATATCAGAGTGTGTCCATTGGAATTCTTTGACGAGTCTAGGGGCTCCAAGGAAATGTCTTCAATATAATAGTCTTTCCATTTCATCTTGTACTGTGGTTGATACCAGAACAGGCAGCTATTCAGAATTGCTTCCACCTCATACTCTTCTTCCTGATCCATGATGACTTGGGGCAGAGGGGGGTCTGGTCAATGGCTAGACATGGGGTCCACAAGAGCTATTGTCAGCTGAGCTGGATGAGCTAACACCAGAGGCAGTATGCTAGTGGGCCCACTTGGTGCTTAATGACAAAGGGGCTAAGATGGTGGTGTGATAGCTTCTTTGAAGGTCAGATATGGGCTATTTTCATCCAGTCCACAAATTTGTCCATGGCTTTGTTCTCTAATGGGTGAGAGTGGAGTTCAAAGCCCATGTAGGAGTGATGTCTAGTGTTGAGGAGACTTGCATGGCCAAGTGGGTGTGATGGTTGTACTAGCACTCAGTGTTAATCATATTGGTGCTTGTTGCAGAATAGGCAGAGGTACTGTTCCAGCTCTTGGTTCATGTGTTCAGTCTGACCATCAGACTATGGATGATATGCTGCATGGACTGTGTGTTTGTATTTAGTGTTTCTCCATTGTTATTGTATCTGTATTGCAACATGTAATTCAAATATCAGTTGATATTCCAAAAATTCCTGTGTGTGCCACCTTTAAACAAATATAAATTATGATCAGATCATCCTTATATGAGGGTGACGGACTTTCCTGCCTTGGTCCTGGTATAATAGCTGATATATTATATCCCTGGGTGAGCATTAGTGTCATGATTTACCTATCTATTCTATTGGACTTTTCGCTGATGAGAGTTACATAAATCTTTGAGATTTTCCACGTGCTCGCGCTTGTGGACCAAAGATCAACAAAGCTGGTCCGTTGTGTCATAGGAGAAAGGGAACTTCGTCTAAGGTGGCAACTTCATTCTTGCTCGAGTCAACTTTTGGACATTGCGACGACAAGTTCGTGTAACTCCTGGATTGTGTGTTCTCATGGATTCAATCTCTCCAGGTCATAAAGATCTGCACGTCTGCGGAAGGATATGTAAATGTTTCTGGTTCTCTATTTACGTTGAAAGGATGGATTACTTGAGCAGATATCATTAAACGTTGATTTCGACATTGAAAAATTCGATGGAGTTCAAGTTAGAAGTAGGGGAGCCTCCTCTCTCGCTCAGTTCAAAAGCCTGAAATGTCTACTTCCGCGTCTATGACAACAGGTAATGAAAGTACATGTGTCAAAGCTCGGAAGCAGGTCCAAAGGATGTTTGGCTGATACAACGAAAACCCGGCTGTTAGTACTGATATGACGAATACGGTGTGGTTAAAGCAGTGTCCTGTGCACACTCTTGTTACAACTTAGGACCTAGATAACACACGAGTAAGTACGTGCACCTCAGTCGTCGTATATTCGACTGAGCATCTTACCTAGATAGCACACGAGTAATTACGCGCACTAAGGTAGGTTGTCAGTACGGTAATCTGGTATAGTATGTGGTCACTCACCCTCAGTCGTCGTATATTCGACTGAGGGTGTATGGACTGTAGACATATATATGTTCGAGTCTAGGGGTAAGGGTAATTAATATTAAGAATGAAAATATCATCTGTTGACCCTCTCGGTCTCGGACTTGTGGCACTTACGGTGATCCCGCGTCATCGGCGTCTAACAACTCTCAGTGCTCCCATTGACACGAAGGCGCATTACTCACTGATCACGATACAGATTCACGGGCATGCAAAATGTTTCAAATGGTTCATCGGTCTAAAACTGTGTCTTTGAAGGTCGACGCCAACTTTAGTCATCAGCCTGTACGCCGCACTTGAGAATCATGGGCGAGGACAAATGAAATAGCCGGAGCAGTACGGTTGCAACAGCTGTAGGTCGATATTTCAGTAACCGCAAACAACCTCGTCTCTGGGATTCCCCTCAAGCAGCTTCACTTCTGTGCTAGTGTTGTCATGATACCTCTACGGTACATAACCGACACGTGACCATACATACAATTCTCGTACTTTCGTAGTTACATTTTCTTAGTTTGATTCACTTCGTTACTAGGTATGTAACGTTTCTACGGTTATTTCTCTAAATAAACTTCGTTACTAGTCGTTGCGTGTTGCATTGCAAGTCACTGTCAACAACATCACAAGTGTGATATTCCAAGCCAGTGTAGATTGATTCTTCCCTCATAATCAGCGAATGGGAAGAACAGGACGCCATCTCACTCTCGTCAACATTCCAACCGCCAGTAGTTCCTCCATGAATGCGGAGTTTCGTCGTCGGGAATGAGCTGAATGACCGAATCCCGCCGTTATTTGAGCCCTCGCGCTGGCTAAGTTTAACCTTTCTACTCCTGATATAGTTGGAGAGCTTGTGCGGCTGCAGCTCCGTTTGGGTGTGCTAGTACATATTCTCGAGCTCATAATTATTATGCTTTCGCCTGAAAGGTCTCTGAGTTACTCAGACTGTTCTCCCTTGTCCAGCACCTCCGGATCAAGGCTCCACACGATGTGATGCTCTACTTTCATGCAAATATATCGAGAGCTATCCGTTATATTTGTGGTGATACAAACGGAGCAGGAAACATCTTGTCAGAGCTCAAGGTCTATAGCCGACCATCTCACGTATTGATCTGCTGAGAAGTTCTGGTATTTGGTTGACGGATTTACAAGCCACCTCAGCTTGATCTGGTTCCTTGGAGAACACGAGGTACTTGATTCTATCAAGAGCAGGAGTTGGCTTGAGGGGAGCAGTTCACGGTTCTGCTCCTGGGCGACCTACCCTTACGATACGATCACGAGTCGCGTAGAGAAGCACAGGGAGTAAATGAAAAGGATATGTTGATGCCATCGGTATCGATCTCCTCGAAGGACGTTGGTTCTGAGTTTTTTGCTGAACGTAATGTCTCGACGAGTGCTACGAACAACCTATACTCGAAATTACTCAGGCCCTACACTTACGTTAGGAGTTGATGGGAGTTGATGGGGCTATCACAGGGTACCGAATGTAGGTGCTCATTTGATGATTACCGAAGGCTGTCTATGTTGATCATCTGAGCTTGGGCCAAACCACAGAGTACGTCCAAAGCACCAGTATAAAATGCAAATAAAATGGAGCCACTGGTATGCCCTCATTCATGACTCAACAACAAGGACCAGTCTTTCCTCCCCTTGACGGCTCGGTGACCATTCCAGAGTCCGTCGATTTCAACTGGCAGCACAATGCTGACCTTCCCATGTTCGCGTATGAGGCGGATGATTCAACTGGAGTTACCGAGATCACATTCCTTGAATTTGGACGTGCATGTCATAGAGTTGCTCACCTGGTTCGGCCTAGGCGCGCCGGACCCGAGGGGGAAATTGTCGCTTTCATCGCATTAACCGACACAATTCTGTATCAGGCGGTGACTGTAGGACTCATGATAGCCGGACTAGTGGTCAGTACTTCAACCATCATATATTTCGAGAAGAGAGTTGAACAAACTCTTTGAACAGCCATTTCCCATTTCTCCTCGTAATACTCCTGCTGCTATTGTTCATCTTCTGATGACGACCTCGTGCCATCGCCTGATAACTACGTCTGTAACGCTTGGTCATCTCCTCGACGGCGTCAAAGCCCAACTTGCGACCAAATTTGAACTCATAATCGAGGAAATTCCGACTCTCCATGACATATATCCTAAGCTCGGGACCGAGACGATCCACGATCCTTTTGACCGTTATCCCGCACCTACTACACGGCCTCACATGTCGGATGTCGCGCTATATCTTCACTCATCCGGGAGCACCGGGTACCCCAAAGCAATTCACCAAACACACCTGACCCTTTCACAATGGGCAGCATGGCGTGAGTATTCACACTTTTTACGCATGGCCTACTACTGACATCTTAAGGTGTAGCCTCCTTGAGCCAATTCCGCGATTACAAACCCCGAGCACGCATTGCAGCCATGATGCTTCCTCCGTTCCATACACTTGGCATATACGTCCAAATTCTTCATACCATGTTTGGATTAGTTTCCGTAGGCGTCTATCCTCCTCAGGTGACTTCGAGTGAGAGAATGCCAACGATACCAACCCCAGAAAACATTCTCGAACATATTCGACGCTCGAAATCCAATTCTATGATTACCATCCCTGCCCTCTTGCAGGCCTGGGCTCAGTCTCCCGAAGCCATCGCTCTCCTCCGAAAGCTGCACTTTGTAGTATGCTGGTGTCTCCGACCTACCTGTATGCGTGTCAGCTTGCTCATATAATTCGTTCAGGTATACGCTGGCGGTGCCGTGGCGCCAAAGGTTGGCAACCTCATGACTTCAAAGGGTATCAAGATCAGCCCTGTTTATGGCGGTACCGAGTTTGGCTCACCGACAATTCCCATATTGCGTCCCGGCGACGAGAGTGATTGGGCGTATATCGAGTTTAGTGATCGCGCAGCGGTCAGATGGGTGCCTCAGGGTGATGGGACATTTGAGTGTCAGTTTTTGGTATGTCAATATTTTTAGACTCTGGCTTGTTGATGTCGTGTTCAAGCTGGTGCAATCCAAAATAGACTACGGATAGGCATTCGCTTCCCATTGAAAACTTGCCTGATGTCAGAGGGTATGCCACTTCTGACCTCTTTGAACCTCATCCTACGAAGCCTTATTTGTGGAAGATGTCTGTAATTTTCTTCACGTTGCCATGAAGTTACCTGATTATTGCTCCAGCATCGGGCGGATTGATGATGTTGTTATCCACTCGTCTGGGGAGAAAACTGTGCCTGGACCTATGGAGGACATTGTCATGGGTAGTCCATAGTTGGTGTACCTTCGCCCCATTTTATGTGCACCGTACTCACGTATATAACAGTGTCATGGGGACTGTTATTTTTGGTCGTGCCCACGATCGTCCAGGCATCCTTATCGAGCCACACGCTATCAATATTGCAGATCACACTCAAATCGAAAAATTGCGAAACACGCTCTGGTAAGTAAGTCAGATTAGTTCGATATTGACTGTTTCACATGCGCTCAGGTCCGTGATCGAGGAGGCCAACAAGGTCATGCCGGCATCCAGCAGGATATTCAAGGAAATGATTCTCATTACTTCCAAGGACAAACCTCTTCCTCGAACTGCGAAAGGTACCCTTATGAGGAAGCTGGCTCTCGAATTTTACGATGATGAGATCGAAGGCCTGCAAGTTCCAGACCCACTTTTCAATTTTGCCTAGCAATTTTTTAATAACGCTATCTACAGTTACAGGACAGTGGAAGAAAGCTCAAAAGAAGAAGACGTCATACCTCCTGTTACTTGGAAATATGATCACGTCCGGACCTGGCTTCTTGAACAGGTTGCAGACATTCATGCAGGCAGAGTATTCCGAGTGTCAAGAGACCTTTTCGAGCAGGGATTTGATAGGTCAGTCAAGCTATACAACATCGTTTCAGCAATTCTCATTCTCTGTGGAAAAGTCTCAGCGCAACAATCCTTCGCCGTCGGATAGCCGGTGCTTTACGTGGAAGCAAGAATAATTCGACTATAACAGCCGCAGAGAATATCACACGAAATACGGTCTATACGTACCCATCTATCGAGGCACTTACAACTTATCTCGTGAAACTTGTCGCTAATCCCGAGGGATGGAAAGACGGGAAGAATGCAAAGAGAGAAATTCAAGCGATGATTGAGAAGTACAGTGCTGACCTGGAGATCTTGCCCGTCTCCACTAACGGATCTTTCTCTGTGCCGACGGACAAAGTGGTCCTACTGACAGGGTCGACTGGGAACCTGGGCTCCCAGATTCTCGCTGACCTTTTGCTCAATCCCTCTGTTGAGCGTGTGTATGCTCTGAATCGTGTAGCTACGGGCCTGCCTTCAATTTTCGAAAGACACGCTGTGCGGTTCGCAGACAAAGCACTAGATGTCGATCTATTGCGGTCTGACCGGCTCACTTTTGTAGAAGGCGATATGGCAATGGCCCGTCTCGGGCTATCAGATGAGCTCTACAATACAGTAAGTCTGTCCACCTGTCCTTGAATCATGAAAGTTCTTGCTCCCGTTCAACTCTTCTTTATCTTCCTTTTACAGATCAGGGACTCCGTAAACGTCATTATCCACAGCGCCTGGCGTCTTGACTTTAACCTTTCAATCGTGTCGTTCGAAACAAACATTCGAGGCATCCGCAGGCTCGTTGATCTCGCGCGTTCTGTGCCTCATCCCGAGTTAATTCGATTCGTGTTTACGTCGTCTGTGGCGTCAGCACAAGGGTGGGGGCACCCTGAGGTGCCGGTTCCCGAGGAGGTCATCCAGGACGCAGAGGTTGCTGTAGGGAATGGCTATGGAGAGGGGAAATACGTCTCGGAGAGAGTACGCGCCATTCCATTCACTATCTCATCAATCTTGTCTTATATCCGACGTTTCTCTCAGATACTCACAAAGAGTGGGGTACAGGTCGCTTCCCTACGGATCGGTCAGGTCTGCGGGGGGCTTCCCAATGGTGCTTGGGCAACGAGCGATTGGTTGCCTAGCCTCGTTAAATCAAGCGTAGCTCTTGGAGCGCTTCCTTGTGCCACCGGCGTATGTCGCCTTGCCTCTGAGATCTCTTATTAGGTATTCAGTTTAGTTTGGCTTCTCTTCAGGTCGTCTCCTGGATGCCTATGCACACGGTCTCGAAGACTATCCTTGAAATCGCGTTTTCCGCTGACAAGCTTCCAGAGGCGATCAACTTGGTTCATCCCAGTCCTGTAAAGTGGAACGATGTGATAGATGCTCTCAAAGCGGTATTGGATAAAGGCGGACATTTTTTACGCTTAGTATCTTTCCAGGAATGGTTTTCTCTGCTGGAGAAACGCGCCAGGAATGCCAGCAACACTGACACTCAAGCTATTGTGAGTTTCTTTGTGACCAATCACACTTTACTTTAGCAGACTCATTCATTTCCTATAGCCTGCTGTGAAGCTACTCGAGTTCTTCCGCGCGATTTCTGAGTCTGACCATGCAATCGCCGAGGCCGGTTTTCATGAAGTCGAGAGCGGCGGACTGGCAAAATTCGCAACCGCCAAGGCTCAAAGCTTAAGTCAGACGATGAGAGAGGTGCAGCCTATTGTGGCTCAAGATGTGGATCGATGGGTCGGCTATTGGCGGCGTTCTAGATATCTGTAATCGAAGGGGCTGAGGGATTGTTTGAACTGTTCAATATGTGGAATTGTATGATCAACACACGCTATCATAATCTCTCAGTGGGTGTCCTTGGTATTCGTGTGCAATCACTAGGCTGGGAGATAAGCTTTGGGCATATACTCTGAGTTAATGTGAAGTTCTACCTCAGGCTCTTTCTTCTCTGGACTGGAGTCTCAAAGAAGAAGAAGTTATCCGCGCACCCAAAATTGACCTGCATGTCTGCCCCGGCGCCCGCAGTGCCTACCCCCTGTACCTGTGTTGAAGTATGACTGGAGCTGCTCAGCCGAGACGTCGCCACCTCGATCGAGATCGTTTTTGCCTAATTGGGAATACCTCTAGTTTTTGCACTGAGGCCCGGAGCCACAGTGCATGATCGGTATTTACTATTCTTTATTCACAAACCTTATTTTATTTTCTTTACCTTCCTAGAATAAACATAACGCTACCCTCAGTCGACAACATATTTTGGAGTGACTGAGGGTAAGCTTATTTTTACTTACTTTTACATACACACATCGACTTACGTTACTCCCTGTAGACTAAAACACTGTTTTATTCTACAGGTAATATATCTCAGTCGACAACATATTTTGGAGTGACTGAGGACTAAAACACTGTTTTATTCTACAACCTGGGTTCTAGGCGAGTCTCTCTTTCTTTCTCTCTCTCTTCTCCATGTATGAGTTGCTGATCAGTATAGGACTATTGATTCGGGCAATGTGATAGATTGCACGGGGTTAATTCGGGCGAAGATCTGATCGCCGACCTCCCTCTCGTATA
>JAGGAQ010006208.1:0-26734 GCA_017657225.1 Termitomyces sp. T69sscA
GTGCATGCCGGCGCAGCCGTACGCTAACAGCCTTCAAGTTGTCACACTCTTTTTCGTTGAACAGAAAGATATCCATTTCTCTATGCTTTCCACTGTTCTGTATGCTTCGGGAAATTGATTTTAAGTCATGATACATGTATACAAGGATTTAGTGTAGTCAGATTTCACACACTCCATCTTGTTCCATTCGACCGAGCTCCGGTGGGTCGCAAATCAGGTCTGATTTCGCACTTTTGTGCTTGTTACATTTTTCCATCTCAAGTTTCTCATAAACAAATTGGATAGAACTATTGATATACACTATACATAGCTACTGATTTTTTCCTGGATCCAACGAACAAGGGAATGGTCTGATAAATGCATTTTACACATAGCGAACCCTTTGCACATCGTGACACATGACAGTACCTGGTTTCATTCCGCGAGATCTTCCGGCTTCTGTAGCCCTCAACATGATCTGTCTCTTTTTCGTCTCACACAGCGGTAAGTGCATATGACAAAATTCTATACGAAGTCGAGTCTAATACGTAATATCAAAGGTCACACTAAGCATAAAGCGAACAGTGTAAAATAGACCTTGAACCAGTGGACATCAGTAAACAGTGACAGTGATTGTGCTTCAACAGATGATGATGGAAGAGATAACGGTAACGGGTACACTGACCAAGGTACTCGGTTTACGTGTCATCTGTGAAGCGAAAAGGATTTGTTGGTTCTACATTAGCGCTCGAGGAACGTATGTCCGAGGACAAGGTCCACGCTAGAACCGAGCTTGTTGCTAAGGTTAGTGATGACCAACTAGGGTAGATAGCACGGGCTTTTCCACAAATCTTTTCATTGAACGATCATCGAGACCAGATTTGGGTGTTGGCAGTGAACTCATAGGACACCTAAGCATGAATACCAGTAATTGTCAAGGGTCGCTTCATTATAGTATGCTCTCCTCATTATCATTAAAGAAAAGAGATCCAAAGGAGTGGAGCTGGTGAAAGGCTGTGAAATCCTTCTTATAGAACGAAGTAAGTCTCGAGTCCTCAGTCTCGGAAGAAGAACTCTTTATTAACCTGTAGTACGAAGTGCAAGTTGGACAATTAAATAAGTAAATTACGTACCCTCAGTCTCGGAAGAAGAACTGAGGGGATTACTAAGTGGCAGTAACTACAAGTCAACCAAGAGCGGTGGCTTAGTGAACTGTATAGTCACGATCGACGATGATCGTGCCCCAAAAGCAGTAGAAAAATAAATATTAGAAAAAGGCGTTAGGTCCCCGGGAAGTAACCGAGGGCGCCACCGCCACAGCTGAAATGTTATCTAGGGTTTACCCCAGTGATCCCACCCCTTCCAGCCCAGACTTGCCAGAATATTTTAAACTTGTGGCACATGGAATTGATAAAACTAGCAGGTCAAATATGAGTGGTCATGAGGAAAAAGGGTGTTTATCAGAGACTTGGTCGACCGTACGTCATTCGTTGTATTACCTTATCTGTTTACCTTTTTAGGTTACCTCTAGTTTATTTTTCCCCTTTCCTTCCGCCAAGACTAGCGATCGTTATTTGCTAGTCTTTGCGGTAAACCTTAATTTATTTTTTCCCTACCTATCTCAGATACACGGGAACCACCCTCAGTCGAACAACATGATTTGGTGTGACTGAGGGTGAGTACCATATTTACTTTTCGCACTTACTTATCACTAAATACGCTCTGTTGACTCAACTGTATCCGTCTACAGGTAATATCAGTCGAACAACATTATTTGGTGTGACTGAGGACTCAACTGTATCCGTCTACAAAGGGATTTGAAGACAGGTTTGCACCATTGCTCAAGGAAGAATATAAAGTTTCACCTATCTTAACATCCATTTTCTCTTTGTAATGCTTATTTCATACCCACAACTTGTTGTAGATTAACATCCCAATTGTAAGAGTGACTCTCCTAGGAGCCCCTACTTCACTGAGCTGAGCACGCAACAGATAGGGACGTAGTTTATTTTGTGCTTTTAGAGTTCTCTATCTACCTCCGATCCCCCCATTTTTTTTCCTTATATGTGTTTTCCTCAATTGAGAGTTTTGATGACTTCCCTCCCGTTTCCCCGATCGTCGGTATTCGGTCCGGTATCAATCGCCTCGTTGTAAGCAGTACGCTTACACCAATGAGGTACTAACCTGAGATACTTTATGGAATTTAGCTGGAGATAGATTCGCATTCACATCCAACTCAAGGGGTACTCCAAACTATGGAGGTGGGATAGTATACTTTCAATCTTGGAACCCCAGTCTGAATTCCTTGATTGACCATGGGAAAGTACTTCTTGTTAAGCAGACAGCTAAAAATGGCCACTAAATGTTTACTTAGCTATCAGTGACTATATATGGACACAACAAATTTGAGTGGCCATATACAGTCACTAATTTGTCCCAGATATGACATCTGAACAAAATTTCCCCCTCATCTTGGCCCAGGTGACCGCATGATCGGTATTTGCTGCAAACCTTATTTATTTCTATTCACTTATTCCTGCATACACAGAAAGCCACCCCAGTCGTACTTGGTGTGATTGAGAATGAGCCTATTCACTTACTTATACTTCTCAATGATTACAATCTGTAGACTCAATCACTGCATTCGTCTTCTAATTATAGATAATGTCTACAGATCAGCCAAACAACTGAAAAAGGAAACCCGAAGGCTATCGTTATGAAATATGCCGTATTCTAACGAAAACCGTAGGCCGCTACTGATATTTTACTATCAGTTACCCCAGAAAGCCTGTTCAGCAGGTTATCACGAGATTATTGACTCAGAGGTATATCAAAAACTATGACGCATAATGTTAAATATCATTGCATACCGCGGCGTTTAAAGATCACGATCTTTGTAATTTTACCATTTTCATGACTTTGATCACGAACGCCTGGTAAGGTATACTTACTATGTGTCAATCTGACGAACCTTGTATTAGGTACAAAACATCACCCGGTCTTCGCGGACCGAGATAGAATGCCACGCTGTCGCAATTTTGCATGTATCATTCCACTAACGTACAAATCTAGTGCACACAGCTTTGTATGCCTAAGCGCTCACAATTTTATGATTGACCCTATACTTCCATTTCCCCACGAGAAGCAAAAATGCTGTGGCCTGAGCAAGCCAAGTCGTTTGAGCCAATGGATCGATGATTCTCATTTAATAGCTCTATATACATTTCAATCAGAGAACCTCGATCTTGTTTGTGAGGGGTTGATCTTTGACCTCTGTTACAGGCTGCCGCCAGATTGCAAGTACGTTTACTCTCACATGAAATGGGATTGAAGATGCCAGAGAGGGGTGAATATCGGGCTGATAATTTGACCGGTGATGAAGAGGGAATGTGGTCCCTGGAAAACCGAAGATTAGATAATCATCAGCTGAGAGACGCCTGGGAAACAGTTAAAGAGAGTATCCTCACTACGTAAACAACTGTCAACCCCTCTCCTCCACACATCGATGGACACGGCGAAAGTAATTAGTAAACCATACCTTGCAGGTGCGTAATTTTCGATCGGCAGACGAGCAAGTTCACTCTTTCTCCCAGCCTCGATAGCCAACTTTGTGTATAGACATTGTTTGGGCATTTTTCGATAGCTAACTTTCACGTAGGCTTTTCGGCATCACATGCTCACAAGTGGTCTATTACTTCCGCACATATCATGGCGACAACAGATTCCTGAGAGTGGTAGTGAGTGGTTCCTTTCTTCTGAGTCTCCTTTCTGAGTCCTTGGGCTAACCACATCGGTATCCTAAAGATTGCATTGCTTTTGTGAGTTCACTGCCGATTTTTCATATTCGAAGATCTAGATTTCGCCACATCTCAGCATTCTGGAGGGTGTACATCTGGCTTTCTTGACACAAGCCATGTTTTATATCTACATCGTGTGCAAGATGGTCGAGAAGACGCCAACAGCCCTCCACATCACTTTGTCAGTGCGATGATATTGATTCTCCGTGTAATTTTTATCTCTATACTTCCAGGGGTACTGCAGTACGTAGATTATTTGACATACAAGTGTTGTTCAAGCTAGATGTTGTTTGCACAGGTTTCCATAACAATCACTGTGCGTTATCGTCCATTCTCTCTTCCTCATTAGTATCAACGATACTATAGTTCGTCATTGCATCAGCGGTTCAGAGGTACGTTGGTGGGTTCTAGTGCTGATCCTTTGATCTAAAGGTCATGATGCATTCCGTCAGTTTCTATGCGTGGAGAGTATATCGTCGTGAGTACCAGATCCCACATTTGACGTCGCATGTACTCACTCGATCATCTCTAGTCAGCACTGGATATCGGTGGCAATATCCTCTTGTTGCATTCATAGTATGTATCTTTCCATACATTTACCACGCTTCAAATGCAAGAGCACTTTTTTGTGGTAGCTGACAACATCTCTTACCCAATTATGTAAATCGACATATTCTTTCCCTTCAAATGTAATACTAACTTTCCAGATAGGTACCGGATTGAGTAAGTCCATCTTGCATAGAACCTAAGATTTATGATCCAAACACTTCATCGGCGCAGCGTTCAACGCTATACAGTTCGTGTCGGTCCTTTCTATATGATCTTCAATGCTCAAGGGCCCGAATAGATACGGCTTTCCGCTCCTGGATGACTTGAGGAAACCGCTTCCACGTGTGGGGATATTGTTCTCTTTTGGACGTGTACCGAACCCTGACTCATGTCGGAAGATCTCGTACTCATTTAGTTTGGCCATGACCATCGTCTGTGATTTGACCATCAGTGCATCTCTCGTCTACTTCCTAAATAGAATGCGCTCCGGATTCAAGACGTACGTTCTATTCTTCACTCGATTTCCGATAAATATATACTTTCATCTTAGGTCGGAAAATGTGATTAACCGTTTGGTCTTCTTCAGGTCTGCCTAGACAAATTGATCGTTTTGTGATGACTCATGGTTCAATTATACAGCATGGGTAATGGCCTTGCAACAAGCATCATTGCAACCTGTGCACTCATGGCTGTGAGTAGCAACACCGAGATGTCATTTCTCAAACAGTTGCCTGAAAGCGATGATCTGCTCTAGTACTACATTGCTTCTTCTGATAGTCTTCTCTATACTGGTAATTTCTTTGTTCAAAAAGAGTGATTGAATGCTGATGCAGAAATACTAGCTTTTATCCAGATTAGTACAAAATGTGCGTATCGTAGGTATTGTCTTCGCTTTATCCACTCAAATATATCGATTTAGTCTACGTCAATTCAATGCTGGTAAGTGTGAATGACGTAAAGTCAACTCTTCCCTTTTAATCATATGTTCCTTAATTTACTGCAGGTCACGTACGTCAACTTCGCGTCTGGGCTCTTTGTTCAATTGACCGCATCATTGTGCAGGCTTAACTCCCGCACAAAAGTTCGAGACATGTTCGTAGATGCTCGAAGAGAAGAAGCGACCCCCCTTAAAGAGTTTCCGACAGCACAGCAAGTAAACCACCCTCACTGTGTTCAGTCCACTCACATACAATTTGTTTGGTGTGATTTCCAGTCCATCTTCAAGGAACGAGTCTTCTCAAACCCTCACTTTCTGAACTCTACAAGCACCTATGTAAGCGTCACAAAGTCGTCCCTCTTGGACAAGGTCCTTCAGCCCTTGTTGCTGTGAACACTGGCCAGACTACCAGACGTTACGAGATTAAGTCTACTGAACGTAATCAAAGGCCCGCCCCGAGTTCGGTGATCCTCGAAATTACATCACCGCGAGCATTGGGGAACACATGGTACATTAGATATACCTGTTTGTCATGTAGTTCCTGATGCAGTCACGTTTAAAGTGCTTCCTTCCGAGGCCTCTTGATGACTTCATACACTGCAACCTGGCACAAAGGAGCAGTGTTCATTCTCTTCAAATACATATATTATCTGATATTGATCCGATAATTCGACTCATATCGACTGTCACTCCTGTCATGTGTCACAATGTGAAATTTGTGTTCTGTCACTTAATCCACCCACCTAAAACTTCTGGAAAAAAACCATGGATAGATATCATATATACAAAGATGATCCTGTGCTTATACTATAGAAATTTGAGTCTGTCAAAGTATAGAAAATTCAAAAGTGCGAAATCAAAACACATTTGGTCACCCACCAGGGCTTGGTGAAATAAATTAACAATTGTACAAAATTCGAGTATGCCAAACCCTTTGACACATACATACTGTCTGTAGCGGTTCGGTCCTCGCTATGGAAATGACTGGCAGGATCAGAGCGTGGTTCACTCTGCATAACGGGTCACAGTATTGTAACGAGCTTTGTTCTAATGGGACAGGTAGTCCAACTGGTTCGTCGAGTGCGATTCCGACGTGTTCCATTTTAGGCAAAACGTTACACTGTCTTAAATATAATTTTTTGAGGGATTGAAAGAGGTAGAAAGCCCAAGGAAGTGGATATCCCTGTGTCCAATACAAGAGAGCGTGACAATCTAGGGACTGTTGAAACTCCGCATACAGCAGAGCGCTAAATCAGTACAACGATAAAAAATGGTTCGTGCAGCTATTCTGTCAGCTTGGCCACCGAGGAGCTCATACAGGAGGCTTGACCAATGGGGTTTTCAACGACGACGATGGCACATGGTTCATACCACCACTTTGCACCCAGCTCACATAACTTATACCATCATTCTCGTAGATAGAAATGGACAAATCTTCGAGATTGCACCAGTAGGCTTTCAAGCGGAGCAAGAACTTGGCTTGTGATCAGACTGTGACAACACCTTTCACTTCCCAGTTTTTTGGTACCTCTCGCTTGGCCATGGGCCGACGTCTCTCACATTATACAGTTTCTCGTAAACATGCTAGCTCAGAAGGTATTCAAGATGGCCTGAAAAATTGAAGACGGTACGACATAGGGATAGAGCGGCAAAAAACGAACACGCGACAGTACCGGTGTACAGCTTGGTTGCACCCCCCCGGACGAAATCCCTTAAACTCAACACGACCAAGCAGGGTGGACGCTGACATAATCATTGCAACTGTGAGCTACAACCCCGTGCCCAGCCCGTGCCTAGTATCTCGCAACAATAGGATACGGTTACAATTTTCTAACTCATACCTCAGTCTGAATTCGGGCGTCGCCATGACTCGCTGGACGGCTCATACACTAACGAATTATAATACAACAATTCGACATCGATATCAAACTGAAATACGGGATACAGGATATCAGCTACAGCTAAATAAACAATGAGTATTTTATCCATTTTACACATGCATGTCTGTATATCGAATAAACTGGGAGGAGCATGTTTCAAGCAAGACGAAAACCGCAATCTGTACGAAAAGAAGAGAAATAGCAAGGTAAACAAGCAAAGACTTAAGGGGAATAACCTCCATCAAGGAACCTAGATACCCACGATCGCAAGCGGCATGACGGCGTTCTGTCCAACGAATGGAGACGCCACGAGATCCACGATAGCATCAGTCAACAACCTCGAAACGACTCTTCTTCCCATCCCTTTCATCCCCCATGCCCATGCCCATACCCATCCTGCCCATCCCTAACACCTCCCCGTCCTCCTCCCTCCCCCTCTTCTCCCTCCTCCCCATTGATGCAGTTGTGATTCCATCGACACCAGCAAGTAGCCCCTCCCCCGCAACAATGTTTTGTAAGATCATGTTATACTGTTCGTCCGTGAGCCCCATGCCTGCAAGGGGATTTATTCGCCCATCCGCCTCGGCATCAAATCCAAAGGGAGGGGGTGACATAGTGAATGGGAGGTCCACTGCGCCCGTAAAGGTGTTGCTGTTGCCGGTGGTTGTGGTAAGAGTGTTGGAAGGGCCGGCTGCATTGGAATCGGATGGGGAGTTGGGTGATGTAGGTGATGAGGCAGCGGCGATGACGCCGGGCCTGAAGGCTGCTTCAAAGCCTGAGTCGGAGAGGGGAGGTACCCCAATGGAGCGTGGGATGCTGGTGCTACGCATATGTTGTTGGATGACTTTGAGGTGCATGAGATGTTTCTAGCAAGGGCGGAGGAGTTAACGAAGGAATGCATGTGTGGAGAAGGCTAGCGTACCTCAAGCATGTCGAGAAGACCTTCTTTTGTGAAGGGCTTTGGGAGAATGTCGTTCATCCCTGTATTGGTTACCAGTCATCAGAGGAAAGAACGTAAAGATTGAGTACACACCGGAAGAGTAATATGTCATAATTTCGTTAGGCTTCGAGTTACTTGTCATAGAGATGATGGGTGTCATAGCATCAAATTGCCGTATCATGGACGTCGCCGAAACACCATCCATCTTGGGCATCACAATATCCTACAAACATGCTATCAGGTCCTCGCCGGAAGACAAAAGACAAAAATCACACACATACCATGAGAACGAGATCATACTTCTCCAGATTCATCTTGTTTACCGCACTGATCCCATCGACAGCCACATCGATTGTACACCCGAACACTTGCAGGAACTTACTTCCTAGCTTCCTGCTCACCGCATCATCGTCCACAAGTAACACCCGGGGCGGTACCGCCCACCCTGGAACGAAAGCCGATCGCCTTACACGCAGTATACTCTGCGCGTTCGACGTCGCCACCGTGGTCGTGCTGGCCTGCTGCTGCTGTGATGACCCACCTCCATCGAAATTATACCTCTCTTGAGCCTGACTTTGGCTCTGGCTCCTAATCCTATTCCGACTCTGACTTTGACCCTGTTGCTGCTCATAATACCCCTCGCCTGCCCTCGGCATCAAATGGCCGACCGTGAATACTTGCAGCGCCTCGTGCTCCGCGCCGCCAGTCGGCACCCAATCGCGCTGGGGAGTCGGCATAACGTATTCCTCCTGCTCCGCGCCTGCGCCGCTTTGATCCTCGGCGGCAGACGACTGCGACTGTGCGCGCCCCCTGCGCTCCTGCTGATGGTGTCTTGAATACTCGCTGACACGCACGAGCGAGGCACGCGCCACATCCTCCGGTCTCTCCATCCCCATGCCCGGCTCCGTCCCCGGCAGGCTGGGCGTGGGGAGGAACGGCGCATATTGTTGATTCTGTGGGAGGGAGACGCCTATTGACGGAACGGACGGGAGAGATGGGATAGAAGATGTGGCATTCAAGGAGGTCGAGTCCGGGGTCTGGGGTTGTAGATTACCTGGGCCAGAAGGAGAGGCGGTGGTGGTGGCGGTGGAGCCGCTCTGGTTCCGGGACGTTGTGGGTAAATCTAGGCCTAGGCTTCCCGAAATGAGGCCTAGGTTGGGCTGGGGCGGCCTGGGGTCTGTGCCTGAAGAAAGCCAAGACGTCGTAAGTGAAGAAGATTCCAGTCGCAGGTTATATTAAGGTTTTGGATTGTGGAATTGCGATTGAGATGTGAAATTGTTCCAGAGGTTGCATTTTTCGGGATTTGCGATGTTTTTGATTTTGATGTTGAGAAGTTTTCGAATTTGAGTCGGATCGATTATAATAGAAGACAGTTAGCGATCGGAAATGGGTGGGGCGAGATGTTGAGAAGAGATAAGGAAAGAAGATATTTATCGTATAGCGAGTGAACGCGGCACGGGAAGAAGTGTTACAATAAATGAATGGAGAGAAGCAGAATCGAAGCCAAAAAAGCGAGTCCACATGTTACGGTAGAATGAATATACAACGCGTGTGTTATGCGTAGAAATTTTCAGTCGAGGCAAAGGCCGATCAGGCATACGCTTGTTCTGGTCAATTATGAGTAATTTCTGGGGCGAAAACAAGTAACAGCAAGGAAAGAAGAGGAGGAAAGAAGTGCCAAGACAAAAAGAGACAATCACTCACCCCCATCCATACCAACCCATCCACTCACCAATCCCTGCACCATGCGGTCTTGCATTGCAAGGCCACGCTGGACTCCCACGAGTCCTTGAGAAATTTCTCCATGTCCGCGCTCAAGGAGCCTAAGCCTCTCCTCGAGTTCGCGCTCTCTCGCTTCCCGCGCTCTGAGCTGGCCCTCCAGCGACACGATCTGTGCTTGCAGCCCCTGTACCTGGCCCGGGTCGGGAGACGTAGACCGGGAATATTGTGAATATGTCGGAGAGCGTGACCGGTGTCGTCGTGAGTGATGTCGGGAACGGTGGTGAGACGAGGAGGACGAGGAGATATGTGGAGTGGCGGCAGCAGCGGCTGCTACTGCTGCTGCTTGTTGCTGCTTGCGCTGTGCGGGGACCTTACGTTTGATGTTTTCGAGGGCTTCACGCCGGTCAGCATGAAAGTCCGGATGGCGGAACGTCCAGCTCTAAAGAGAGTACAATGAGTCATTAAGAAAGGCTAAACCCGACATTAGCCCACCTGCTCGCCAAACTGCATCAAATCGTCCGTATTTTTGACTTTATGAAAATCATACTTGTTGAGCTGTCGTACGAAGCTCGCAAAATTTGAGTGTTTGAACAAACGCGGTAAAATCGATTTTGTGAACTCGTTCATGTCCTACGCGGAGATAAACGTCAACAGACTCACTCGCATCAAGCGATGCGCCAACCTTGACTACGAAACAATCCCCTTGCGGGCCCCAGGACACAACGTGCTGGAAGGACTGGTCCTCAAGCATTCTGTTCGATTTAACAGCTGCAGACGGCCCAGAAGAGAAGAACAACATACTTGTACAACTTTTTGACAAAATCGCTGGTGGAGGGCATTGCATCGTCGAGTGACGTTCGAGCTCCAGTGAGGCCGCTGTTTGACACGCTGTCCTTCTGCATGGCAATGTTTGCGACGGACTCTCGTTTGACTGTGATGTGCTGTTGCTGGTGGTGGTGGGTGACTTGTTGTTGCTGTTGTGCGGGGAGCAGCTCATCCCGCAAACTGGAGGTGCGATGGTACCAGTCTGCCTCGGTCTGCTGGTTGGAGAAGAGCTGGTGGGGCGGGAGCAGTTGTGTCGGCGACGGAAGCTGGGGCGACGGAAAAAGCTGGTTCTGTGAAAGTTGATGGTGTTGCTGATTGGCTGAACCGGCCGGCGTCGCGTGCTGGTGATGTCTCGTATATCCTCCGGCGCTGGGTAGCGGCTGGTCCATCGTCGGAAAGATAGTTTTTATCGGTCCCCCACACACTGCAGGTCCAGATGGCACGAAGCTGCAGCAGGGCGCAAGCCGAGAGCTTTTGGCCCTCATAGCAGGGCCTCTTCTTGGTCCAGGCCCTCTCGGCATTCGGATCAACTGGGGTCTAGGCCTCCCCGACCTGTGCCTGGCGATACCCTGTTCTGCTTCTCTTCTCCTCCGCGAGGCTGTCTTCATTACTCACAACTGGTCCAGGCTGCTCTCGCCGGTCTTATTTTGAGTGACTCTCCCCAAACCCTCGGACGTCGACCGTCTTCCTTCATGCTCGTGAAGACTGTCCATTGAAAACATGGTCTAGCCTGTGCAAAACCGTGATATGTTTTCCTAAGTATACACCTGGCCGGTCCCTATAATTACTTAGAGTTTGCTGCAATTCCGCAGTGCTATGCCGTAACGCGCCATGACGTCCGCAGAATCCTCTACCCAACACCCTAAAGCGTGTTTTGGTCCAGGTGTAATGAGTATCTACAAGGTGTATCTGACATTATACGGCACAGACTCTTGCACTATAACAGACCAACAGGATCATACTGCCAGTGCTTCTCAAGTCTGTCAAGACTGTGAGTACAATCTTCCGCGTTCGGAATCGGAACCGTCCTTTTCTACTCTCCCGCTTTCCTTGGCACGACATCTTTCAGATAGACACCTCTCACAAGTGGCACGCGGTTGTCCTTGTCAGTCATTGTTATCAAACGATAGTGCCGCGTTGCGCTCTAGACTTCAAACTTTGAGATTGCGCCGTGGAAGATGCAATCGTGATTGACATCAAGTTACCAACATTGAGAGATTGATGAAGCTAAATATAGGACCGGATTCGTGGTCTAGACCCCTCAATAGGCGCCCACTCGCGATGATAACAAGGGAAGATAACGTATATTCTGCGATGCTCGTCGGAACTTACGCTTGCGTGTGACTTGGAACGAGCTTGTGCGCAGGTTTAGCAACAGACGGAGTGTCATTGACTAGCATGCGGTGCAGCGTCTTCTTCTCCAAAGACTGAGTGAAAAATCAAAAAATCCCAAGGCCTTTCATGATCAATGCATGAGTAATGGAACTTCTGGTGCTTACCCACTTCGCGGGTTCTCAACGTCGTTATTCCCTGCTATATAGGCTCAATGGATTCCAACGATAACTAGCTATCGACATGACTCGTGGTATTGACGTCACGGACCAATCTGTGCCTTTGATGTACGCTAAACATAGGTCGGACCTAGGCTTGGGAAACCGTTTGTATTACAGATATCTCTTAGAATATGTTACTTACATCATTACCGACCAGATTGTATTTGTCTAGGTAATAAATAAATTAGTTCGTACCATATCAACGTGCACGAGACTGAGATTGTATTTGTCTAGGCGACGCATACTAATCTACAGCAATTGCACGCCGATCCTTGAAAGTACTGTCTATGGTCACATTGCTTGTAGCATTCCAATGTAAAAAGATGACTTGATCCTTCAAGCACTATTTGGCCTCTTTCTCCCATCAGTGTTCAAGTTTCGGAGTTTATACATTTTACTTGACACATTAGAACCACTTTCAGCACAAAAGGGGTGGCTAGAATATTTGATCATATCTGGTGTGGGACCCATTATTTGGATGTATGTATTTTTTTGAGGTGCCCACAATGAATGAACAAACAGTTTGCAAAGTCAACCTCTAAAGATCAGGACATTGCGAGTAGATACTTGCAACATAAGAGATTGGACCTCCATGTCACTAAGGAAAGAATGCATTTGAGCATGGATTTCAGATTATATTAATTTGAAAAGGCACCCCATGGATTGGTAAATCAGAAAGTACCTAGGTGGTGGAAGTATGTGGTTTGAAACTAGAGCCTTCTGCAGCATTATGTCAGCAGAAGGCCAACCAAGGGGCTATGAACTTGTGTGGCATGCTGCTACACCAAATCTCCCTTCTACACATTGTTTGGATGTAGATGTTTGATAATCTGAAAGATTTATAGCCAAACTTGGTACTTTTGATCATTGCTTATTAGAATGCAGACTTCAAGAACATTGAAAGACATTATGATTCTTTGAAAGAATGGGATATGATTTAGAAAAAGGAAACCAGGCTGCTCCTAGGTTATTGTGACCTTACAAGGCCATATTATATTTATGCCATAAGGACTTTGTGATTTTACCATAGAACATATGTAAGAGATTTACAAAATCTTGCAGCTTACAATTACATAAGTGAATCAGACCAGGTTATGGTATTGATACAGTACAGTTGCATTCTACTATCATGATCATCCTTCTACTCCAAGTTCATTCTATCACATGTACATGGTAGATAAACCGTAGATAGACCACCTGAAGTCCTCACTCCTTCTGACTTTGGACTTCAGGTTAGTATTTCACTTTGCTCAATACATACTTTCTGACTTTGGACTTCAGCTTTAGTGACAGTTTCTGTCTCCTGTGCTTTGCCTGTCTGTAACAATTAGTTACTACTATACTGGTGTTTCTGTTTTTAATATAATATAATCATTGGATTCCCATCTGCCAGTTGCATGATTGTGCTGCAACTCCTGGAAGTCACCCTAACAAGTCTTGGCACAGTATTCTGATTTCTGACTCCAGGACTGAGATCTGCAGCCTTGGAGCTTACTTTATCACTCATATATAAGTAGTAGTGTAGAACTTGGTATAGTACTCTTGATATTGCCTCTATGTTTTGCTACTTGTCTCTCCATTTGTACTTCTCATCCCATGTTTTGCCTCCATATTATACTTGTCTTGTATCTTGTCTTGTATCTTTTGTCTCATACTTATTATATACTCTGTCTCCTATTTCTCCAATTCAACTTCTTTTCTCCACTCATCTTATTTCTCTCACTTTGACTCTCTTGGTTTCCTGTTTTGACTTCTCTGTCTCAAGTTTCAACTCTGCTCTGTCTTCAATCTGAGTTTTCTCTTAATTTACTATTGAGTCTTGTCCTCTGCCTTGTTCAACTTAGCCTGCACCCCATGCACTTTGCTTAAAACCCCTGGACCCCCCAATAATCACCACTTCACACTCTTTAATGCCTTTTTATCACTTCAACACCTACCTCAAGCTTAGCTCACAGTTCTGCACTCATGCCCTTTTTGTCTTTCATTCTAGTGCTTGTTCCTTGAGCATGCATACCCCCTGGAATATCCTAAAGCTCCTCCACTGAGTCTTCTTGCTTTCTCAGCCTTGTCTCTCAGTTTCTCATGTCTGGAGCTTATCATAGATCTTTACAATACACTAGTACATTACATCCACCTAGTAAGGACACCCAGTGATTTAAGCTTCTGTGGTCAGTGGAACCTAACAGTATTCCAGAATGACATCAAAGTTTTTCTGTGCATCTAGCAGGTTTTTGAGTTTGCATTGTGTCTAGCAAAGGCTTTGACAATGGCCTGAGCAACAGAAACACCTGGAGCTGGTATTCTACCAGCCTGCAAGTGTTTGTGCATTGCTGCCACAACATTATTAGTGGCACCATTTCAGAGCTTGAAAGTTAACTTTTATTCCTTGAAAGTATCAAATACAAAAGATTGTGTTTAAAAAGGCTCATGAGAAGGAGGCTTGCAGGCACATACATTGTTAGTCAAGAGATCAAGCAGGATGTATTCCAACATCCTTCTCTGTAGGTAATGGCAAACCTTCTATGGAAAACTGAGTCTATCAAAGAAAGAAGGAATGCATGATATGCCATTGTATATCAGTTTGCAAAAGATACAGCAAGCCATGCTTGGCCAGATACAATGGCCAATAACCAAGACAAACTCAATATAACAAGAAAGCCAAGTAGGAAAGTCAGCAGAGCAGACTCACCATTATGTGACACATCTTGGATATAGCCACAGAGGACTTCTTGTAACTGCAATTCTGAGAGGGTGACAAAATGCAGATGATAAAGTTCTCTACTGCTTGGGCCAAAAATCCTGGGAAAATATCCCAACTAAGACCTATAGAGGGGTGACAAAGTGTAGTTCTGAGCAGTGCACACAGAGACATAGTTGCAGGAAATGAGCATAGCAGTACTGATGATTGCATTCAAATCTGCTTCTATGGGAGCAGCAGGAGCATTCAGAGAATCTACCCACAAAACTTTGGCTTGCCTGAGTGGCAGAGGCTCCACTAGCAGCCATTTTCCTACTGGACAATGACATCACTGATTAATCTACCAAAGCCATCATAGATGCTAGTGCATCTAAGATTCTTGGCTGCATTGATGGTGTTGCCAATAACCTAGCATCTTTTTTCAGAGTTAACTGCAGCCACTAGCATAGCTTAGGCAGAGACTATCTAGACCCTTAAAGTGTGATTGGCAATGATTTCAACTTTGCTCGACAAAGTTGCAGCTAAGCTAACCTCAGCCTTTCTGTAAGGGGTGATCTTTGGACGTTGCAAAATAATCATGCAACTGAGAGAGGAAAATCCAAAGTATATTAGAGACAGTATCAACAATATATTGATAATTAATCACTTAGCAGAGGGTAATCCAAAGAGAACAAGTCTGACACAGCACATCAGCAGAGTGGCAGAGGCATGAGAAAAGCTGTACAGGATGAGCAGAGATAACTATAATCTATAAAAATGCCAAAAAGGGAAGTTTGAAATGCTTCAGAGGTCTGCATAAGAGGAAAATAACTTCCAAAGATCTCCTAGAGAATAGAGCAAATGAGCAGAGCAAAATGGTGGAGAGGCAGAGTGAAATGGAAGTGAAAACAGAGCAAATGGCAGTTGATTGACCATGGCCCTCAATGTCTATAAACATCTATCAGGAGGTTGGTGATAAATAGCAAACCAGATTAGCTCAATATAGTACCCTCCTCAGACCTATTGCTAGATGGAATGATTAAAAAAAAGCCACAGCAGACAATCACCTTGATTTTTTTCTCAAAATGCATAAAGAAGGCAATACAAATATCAATTCAGAAGCCACTAGCTTCTACTATTATAGGAGTGAGGACCCACACTGCAAATTCTTTGCTGTGCATCACAAGGAGCAGGCTCACTTGCATGTGGGGCCAACTGGCAGCTCTGTCATGTCAAACACAAGGCCAGCTTGAGCGACTGTAAGGAAAAGGCTGAACATCTGCAGAACTTGTTATGCAAGGCAAGGGATGCAAGCAAGAAGCAAGGGTCAAGTAGGCCAGAGGCAGGCAGGGGCAAGCAAGGCAAGCATAGATTCAGAAATCACTAGAGGAGCACACAATTGGTTCAATGTATAGGCCAAGAGAACACTACTATTGTTCAGCCTGGGGATATTCTATTCACTGGCTGTCTTTATATACTACATTAGTGGCTGTGCTATTACTCATAAAGTTTAACTAATTGGGCCCCAGTATGTAATGGAGTATGACTAATAATAGCCACTTAAAGCCAAACCACCTGCTGCCACACCTGAACCTGAGGAAGAGAAACAAATTGTATTTGATAAATTTAATTTATTTAATTAATAAGGTGTAGTAAGTGCAACATTCTGTAAAAATCAAGCTATGTTTTCATAGCTCAACCAGTTGATTCTTCCTTGCACTGTGTTATGCAGAGTGTATCAACACTATCCCTTGACACCAACTACCTTAGCCAACTGGCCACTCTTTTTACTGTTACTTGTGCAAAACACCACACACTAAAAAAAAACAAGGCTGGAGAATACTTCATTGTTGAAACCAATATACTAGTCAATATACACCAGTTTGAAAGGGGATATGTGTAAGGAGAGCGCTTATGTCTGTGGAACTCCTTCCACAGAGCTAGCGGGCACCAGTGACAAGTGGGAGTCAAGCGGGCACAGAGGCAAGAGTCGGACAAGGGACTGGCAGGGCTTAGCCAAGTGGTTGGACGTCACTAGAGAGCTTATGGTCGGTTCAATGTGTAGGCTAGAAGAACACTGCTATTGTTCAGCCTGGGGATATTCTATCCACAGGCTGCATATATATACTACATTGGTGGCTGTGCAGTTACTAATACTGTTTAACTAATCAGGCCCCAATAATCAATGCTGAGTAAGGTCCATGCATATGACTCATCAAGGCTGACTAAGAGAAGACAGAAGGAGATAGGGTAGGCTGAGCGGTCATTTGGATGTGCTAAAAGTGGGTGCATCCTTGGACTAAGCTTGGGGTAGAGTCAGACATGGTCCAGAGACCTGTCACAATCTGCTACCGACCCCTAGGATTCAGCCCCGGCCCCAGGACTCCAACCCTCCCAAAACCACCCCCACAACCGCCCTGGGCCCGGACCGCTACCCGGCCAACTCCCCCAGCCATCACTGGCCATCACCACCTGTCAACGCCACCAGCCACCGCCACCTGCAGCATCCCCGGCCATCACCGGCCATCACCGGCCATCGCCACCACAGCCACCGCCACTCGCGGCACCCCCTGGCCATCACCGCCGTGACCGCCACATCAGTGCTGGGTCTCAGCTATCACACCACATCAGCGCCGGCAACACCCGTCACTCCCGGCCTGCGCCGAGACCCCCATCACACATCACGATCATGCATCACCGCCGACCCGACCCCTGCATGCCATGCCCCACTCCCGCTCCCCCTCACCGCCCCACCACCGCATGTCTCTGCATTTCCAGTGCGAAACCTCTGTGTCGTGTGACATGTCTCAACCTTGCCCCGCCCTGTGCGGCCCCCGGGTCTCACCCCAAGCCCCGGCACCACGACCCGCTGCTGGAACCCAGGCCTGAGCCCTGGGCCATATGTACTGTGTAGTGTATAAGTTATAGAGTAGTAAGTAGGTACTCTAGTCTTGATATTACCATAACCCGTCTTGTTTGTTGTGTTCTCATCTCCGTTTTGTTTTCTCGCGTGCCCTGGTCTTGTTATCTCTACTTGCTTCTTTTTTCGTCATACTCGTCTCGTTTTGTCTCTCTGTCTCATCTCCACTCGTCTCGTACTCTCAATCTATTCTCATTGTCCTCCTTTCCCTTTCTACTCTAAGTTCTCGTGGTTCTCCGTTCCCAACTCTTCTCTTCAACTAAATCATCTCCATCTCGTCTTATCTTATCTCGACTCTTTCCCCTTTTGGCTGTTCAACTTCCCCGGTTCTGTTTCCATCCCCAGGACTCGCTAAGTCTCCGCGCCTGATTATCTCTTGATCCCCGGGACTTGCTCGCTCACCGGCGCTCGCTCGTCTCATCCTCTTGCACCCCTGGGACTCGCACCAACCCCCGGGACTCGCCCTCCACCCTTCCTAGCACTCATCTCACTCACCGGTGCTATCGGCACTCCTCCACACACTGTCCCCGCCCCGCTTTGGTCTCCTACGCCTTGCGCTCCTCCTGGTGCCCTGCGTCTGTGTACACGGTGATCATCACATAAGGTGTTTGCCCAGTAGACTGAGCCCCCGTGGTCAGCGGAACCTGACAAGACTAGTTCCCTAACATCAGCCCCTCCTCTAGGTTCATCACCTCGACAAACAGTGTTCATCTTCTCCAGGTTGGGCAGGAGCGTCGAGCTGTGTTAGTGCCGCGTGGAGGTGCCATGGAGGTGCCCAGAGCATAATGCCCAAAGGCGTAGTCAATAACCATTGAGGACAACAGAGCTGGAGTCAGAGTAGAGAGGGCCATGAGCAAGCTGGCTGGCAGTGAAGATGCCACTGGAGCAGGCATAGGAGGCGGATCATCCCAATCAGTGGGTTCTTTAAAATTCATGGTAGAGTCATGCATAGAAGCCATAGAAGGAGGAGGCAGTGCAGACTGTGCAGAGGCCTTAAGGAGGAGGCGGTGCAAACTGAATAGAGGGTTTCAGGGTGGACGATGCAGGTTCTCTAGAAGGGGCTGGTGCAGCATTGCCAGATTGCTGCTTTTGCGGTGCGTGCATGTGCTTCTTAGCAATGCGCTTTCCAAGGACCACAAGAGCTTCACCAATCTGCTGGTTGGTGCTCCAGATAGTGACAAAGCATCGGCCTTCACCACCAGCTGGACCAACCAAAAAGGCAGCCAGCTGAGAGCCAGACAGGTCATGGGCTTGTTTAAGGCCATGCCCCTGATGCCCGACAACGTGTGCAACAAGAGAGTTGGGGAGCTCGAGGGCGCATTTGTAGCAAGGGGTTTTACCGTTTGTAGGAGGAAGATCCCAAGCAAGAGGAACGGTCAGGAGAGTATTAGAAGTAGAGCATGGAGCCCATTGGGGATTGCAAGAGGAGGGCGTGGTAGGAGTTTGTGAGGACTTGGAGGGCTTGGGACAGCCAGGGCGAGCAGATTGATGGGCTACTAGAGCATTACTACGCTTGTCAGCGGTTCAGGCAGTGGCAACCACATGTCCAGTCTCCAGGGCGGCTAGTCTGCATTCAAGGGTGGCAAGTGTCAGCTGCATCTGCTGCATAGTAGAGACCCAATTGGCGGTCCAGTGAGGCATTGTGGCAGGGCCCGTCCCAGAGACAGAAAGCATACCAGAGGCCAGGTCGGAAGGGTGAGCAGAGGGTGCCGTAGTAGGGGTATGAGTCATGGAAGTAGGGGGAGACCAAGAGTCAGAAGACATAATAGGAGATAGAGTTGAATACTGTGGGCTAGAAGGGCGGACAGTGTAGGAGGCTGAACAACCTGTAAGGGGAGCGCTTATGTCTGTGGAACTCCTTCCACAGAGCTAGCGGGCGCCAGTGACAAGTGGGAGTTGAGCGGGCACAGAGGCAGGCAAGAGTCAGACAAGGGACTGGCAGGGCTTAGCCAAGTGGTCAGACGTCACTAGAGAGCTTACGGTCAGTTCAATGTGTAGGCCAGAAGAACACTGCTATTGTTCAGCCTGGGGATATTCTATCCACAGGCTGCCTATATATACTACATTGGTGGCTGTGCAGTTACTAATACTGTTTAACTAATTGGGCCCTGGTATGTAATGGAGTATGACTAACAATAATTGATGCTGAGTAAGGTCCATGCATATGACTCATCAAGGCTGACTAATAGAAGACAGAGGGGGATAGGATGGATCAAGCAGTCATTCAGATGTGCTAAGAGCGGGCGCAACCTCAGACTAAGCTCAGAGTAGAGTCGGACTTGGTCCGGAGACCAGTCCTCTAACACTCACTACCACTACTCCCAGCATTCTTGGGGCCATCACCATCCATCACCACTACATCAGCACCAACCCACCACCATTCTTGGCACCCCCTTGACCATCACTGCCCACTGACACCACATCAGTGCTGGCCCCTGACAATCCTTGGCACTTTTCCAGCCTCCACCAAGCATTCGTCATGCATTACAACCAATGCATCACTCTTGGTCCAACCTCCATGCACCACACCTCCTCCTCTGCTCAACTCCTTTCCTTCTCACCATTCCATGCCTTCTGCTCACCCATGCTCCCAAAACAATGTCCTTCTTTGAGGAGCTTCCTTTGCACTGCATGACTTATTATTTCTTACTTGTCTCATATTATTTTGTTACCCTCACCTTTACTCAACTTGTATCTCTTCTTCAATCTATCTTCTGCTTTTGTCTCTCTCTCTCTCTGTGTGCCTCAAGTCTCTAAGTTCCTATTGCCTCATCTCCATCTCTTATTTTCACTTCAACTCCATTCTATTTCTTGTCTTGAGTCCTTCATTTTTTGGCTTGGCTAGATCTCCATGCCCTTATTTCTCATCTTGGCACTTGCTCTTACCCCTGGCACTTGCCCTCACACCCTTCACCCCAGATGTGACTGGTGCTCTCTGCTCATCCTCTACTTGCTTCTCCAGTCCCACCTCTTGGTCTCACATGCCATGCACACATGGACATTGTGTTTGACACACAAGGAATCAACTGAGTGGTTCGAGTCTCCATGGTCAGCAGAACCTGACAGAAAGGCCATAGTATTGAAAACATTTTCTAGAAAGCTGCAAAAAATGTTCACACCTCTGAGCTTGTTAGGAAATTCCACCAGAGACACTTCAATGCATCCCAGGCTGTACTTAGTATCTCCACCACTGACTACGCCATATGCAAGTTCTTCTACCCACACATTGACATGCTGCATGCTAGAGAGGAGATGATGTAAAGAGACCCCTGTTTGCTCTGCTTCAACTTCCATTTTGCTCTGCTCATTTGTGCTCTTCCTCAAGACCTCTGGAACCCACTCTAGACCTCTGGAGCATCCAAAACTTTCTATTTCAGCATCATTGGAGGTTATTGATAGGTTCAGTCACTGTATATTTCTGCCTTGCTCATGTGCTGCACTGATTAGCAGGGATCTTTAGACTTGTTCTCTTTAAATTCCCCTCTGCTAAGTAATCAGTTACCACTGTACCATTGTTACTGTCTCTTATATAACTTTGGATTCTCCTCTGCTAATTGTGGGATTGTACCACAACCCCCAGAGGTTGCTCTTATACAACTTATGAGAGTGATGGTCAGGAGATAATAGTTAATAGAGGTGATGAGGTAAAACCAATAGAGAAAGTCATGCACTATTGCATTGGGCTCTGCACATGCACATGCACTGATGTTATATCACATAATCACAGAAGCAGAGGCCTGGATGCAATTTAAAACAGATAGAAGGTATATGGAACAAAGTGAAAAAAAAGTGAGACATAACCAATGCTCATCGAACTCAAGGACATTACCAATGGATAGAAAAATCTCAGCAAGAATAAATTATGAGGTGTAGATAAATCAAATATAGTGATGTAAGAATAAGCATGAAATGATACTTCTCTGCTTCCTCCACAAGCTTATCAATACTTGGACTGAGCTTATCTGAGGCTCCTCTTTCATCACATCCATTACTCAAATGGGCTCCTTTGTCAAAGGTTGAAGGGGTTAATCACTAATTTGTCACCTAGATACATTTTGGGGCTGTATATTCTTTCAAGGTTAACAAATTTTGATCATGATGTTTGTCTTTGGTATGCCTAGTCAAGCCTTGACCTCTTTTTTGAAAAGAGTCAACAAACATCAACTATTGTAGCCAGAATGTTGGGATAACTACACAACAATAAATAAATGCATACATTGTTTGACATAAATATTCAAGAAGCTAAGAGACAGAGAGATAATCAATGGAAAGATAGATATAAGGATTTGGTCGGCATGGAGTGATGTCCATGGAATTACATGCAATCAAACACCTGGAGCAGATATTTGGAGTGATTGCACAGTGTCATGTACATGTGCAATTGAAAATGGCCCCCGAACAAGGGCAATTGTCAATGCTGGGTAGACAGCCTGTCAGATGATGAACAGGTCAAAAACTGTAGAAAAGTATTATACATACTGAGATGGAAAAATAAGCATTAGCAATCACTTTAAAGGCAATATATATAGCATGTTCATTGGGATTGATTACAATATCCATGACAAGATACAGAAGCTGTAGTGCCAGCATTAATCTTGTCATGAACAGACATTCTCCTAGACACACCTGCAAAATAGCATAGAGAGCTCCTGCATCAGTCAAGAGATATAGAATATGCCATGCTTTAAATGATTGGTGCTGTTGACAAACAATGTTTGTTTGTATGAATCGCATATGCCTCCTATTATTGCAGCATACATCCAGAGCAATCGTTCAAAATTTTGAAAAAAGCACATACCATAAAGTCCACCCAATAAACAATGTTGCAACAGAGTTGGTCAAAAATGAAAGAATAGTGACTGAGATGAAAATGAAACCAAAAACTGCATTGTTTGTTTGGAAAGCTGTCTCAAGGACACGAGGGTGTGAGGAAATTGACAGATAGACAAGTGTAACAACTTCGTATACTATCAGTCTGTATAGGATACTCACTATAAATGTCACACACCGAGAGTACACAAGCAAAGTGTTATGGAAAGACACAATGCCCAGCGTTGTTTTTGGAAAACAACCCATGCACGCCATATAATGAAGGCATCATTAATGACAGGCTAATCGAGTTCAGCTATCGACAGTTCAAGCTGTTCCAGTGACTCACAGGGATAAGGGTAAACCAGTTAAACGCTACATCCCAAGTGTAAATAGTAACATTGACATAATCAGCATGTTGACGTGAAAGGTTGCTTTGAAAAATTTGAAATGAAATGATGGACATTGCAGTGTTTGACAGCCAAATTCCAGTAAATGCAACAATACCAAGCCAGATGACTGCTAGTTGACATTTAGCGCGCCAAGTTTGGTGTGGGTGCCTGTTTGAGATAGTAGATCAGAGGTTGAGGTGTGTGTTTCTCATAAGCTATCCTACTGGTAGGCAACAGTAATTGCAATTGGCATCAAGCAACCTGTGGAGAAGTCAGTATCCGGTGTCCAATCAGAAAAGGGTAGACCATAGAAAAATGTTGTTGGCATTGCATCAATCACATTCGCAAGTAGGGTCTGTTCATATGCTTGGATGATTTGCCGTTCTTCAGGAGTCATATTTAGTGCTGCTGGTAGAAGACTATAGGCAGTGGTAGATGGTAGGAGGGTAATTTTCGCTCTCACTGAATCAAGGCGAATATTTGTATAGAAAATCTAACTGATCAATATGATAGAGATCAATATCACAGGTTGTGGCATGTAGAATGAACTACATCACAATCTATGTCGGACAGAACATCTGATCTGATGAGTGTGATGTATCTATGTCTGATCCTAGCATATCAGGGTACAGCAGAGCTATGGTTTGCAAAACAGCAAAACCGAATGAGGCAATAGATCCTTACAGAATGGCTCTCATGATCTGTATGCTTTTCGCCTGCATACACATAGTTATGCATTACTTCTACTCTCGAAATAATTTCTTTCATCCTCTGTGCGTTCTATTATTGCGCCGGCTTGAGGACGCAATCGCTACTCTGTGCATCCATGCTCTCTCACCTTTGTATCTGAGATCCTCATCGCTATTTGGCCAAGTTGTAAAACAGGTCAAGGTCATCATTTTATCTACTTCTTAAATGCCGTGCCGAGCTCACCAGTTAGCCTCGCGCGGATATCTGACATGTTGATGGTAATGTGCGCACATGGCGGCTTCAAGCTCGCATACGCACTCATCACTGCATCAACCGACCTCTTCTCTCCCAACGCCTACCACATGTCCCGCACCAAAGCTAAGAACACGTTGGGGGAATAAATCACCCAGGGAACAACCAAGTTACCAGCCCGTGCCTGCACCACACACTCCAGCGGCACATCAAGCACGCGTGTTACCGCTGTCTCTACCTGATCTCCGTACCCATGTTTCACAGCATAATTCAGCACCTCTACAGGTTGCAGCGGGAGCGCTTAAAAGTAAATCAGCACGGCAACCAGGGGAGAGGGGAAGGGGGCACTCACTCCATCCTTACATCACAAATGCCGCAAACACCTCGTACTTCTCCGCCGCCTCCGCGAGCTTCTCCAGCAGTGCGAACCGCGTCTCGCTGCTGCGCAGCGCAGGGTGTTCCCATGGGTACACAAACGCAAGCAGCAGCTCGAGTCTCTCTCTACATTCTCATTGAGCGGCACGGCCTCGTTGTCGTCGTCGTCCCAGGCAACTGCAACTAGCTCTGCCGGGGGAAACCCACCCAAGGACGTTTCCAGGTTCTTGCGGTTTACGCTCAGTAACCTGTTAATGTCTGCGTCACTTGCACAGACTGCGAGGGGCACGTATGGTTTCTTTATGGACGTTAGCGCCTGAATTTTACTCACATATTCTGGACTTCGTCTGCGGAGAGTCTGCTTCCACAGACAACTCCGCCATCGCGGCGATCGGGTTTGGTGCTGCGCTCATTGAATCTCAAGGGTGTGGTACAGTTTTCACTTCTCATCGGGGTTCAAGATCCAAGCATGGACACGCTGTAAATCATTCAAGACTCAGATACATACCAAAAAAGCACTGAGGATCCCTCGGGTGGTGGTGCTTCTAAGCTCAAAGTTTTATTCACCCAGAAGGTGCGAAATCATTAATCATTAATCATTGACGAGACGTAGAGAAATAAAAACAGCGAATCGCACCCCTGTGTAGTCCAAAGGTAAAATCAACCCAACATCCGCACGCAGATAAAAAAACCAGTTCCAGCACGACAAGATTCGGCGCCTTGTGCTTGAAGTGTTGACATTTTTGGACTACGGGTAACCGTTGCAGCGCAGACACATGGAATGCACGGTGATTCCTGCCCCTTTATGTACTCTGAAGCTCACGAAGATCCACTCGCTCGTATCGCCCTCGTAGGAGTCATTTCTGCTTAATTTCTCATGACCTAACGTCGACTTGAGGAGACATTACCAGTGATTATGTAGGACGTGGTGCACACTCATTGTCACATTTTATCCTCATTGTCGTTATTTGCGCTCGATAACAAGTGGTAGTGTACTAGTGCTAGTGCTTTTGGATGATCAAAGCCGCAAGCTCCCTTGAAAACCAGTCTCGCTCAACAATTGAGATCGGGCTTCAGTCCGTGGGGGCTATTGTTCTTTTTGGCAAGTCTCATGTACGCGTTATTGGAGGATTTAGCGACTGGGTTCTTCATTTCTGTCGCGGTGAACTTTTACTGTTGACCTATAGTCAACTTTCGTAAGCGTTGAACGGTGTATTCACGGACTCTGTGATATGATAGATGGTGGAACTGTGGTATAATCACCTTGACTCCCAACATCACCTTTCATCTCCACGTATATACCCTGAATTGTTATCCCCTCACGAATGCTTTGACAGTGTGTTCAATCAGTTGGGCCAGCAAGACTCCGTAAACGACGCACCTGTTCATGTTATTGTAGTATTCCCTCGAGTTGTTGGCGTGTCGTACGTTCACCTTTGTAAATTACATGTGCCTCACGAGTGGCAGGTCCTCGGAGACATCCAAAACATGCTTCTGGATTCCGTCACTGTTGTCATGGGTAATACGGCCGTGATTTTCGTGCAGGTCATCATTGGCGACGGTGACTCGGCGGCGATACTTCGGCCATTGTCAGTTGGCGAACCACAAAGGAAAACGGAACCAACAAATAGTTAGCATGATTCTCCGTTGGAGATTACTCCTAAGAGCTTTGATTTCCTGTATGGAGAGATTAGCAGCGCGTTGATAAGGAGACTCGGTCAACAAGGATGTCATACCCGTCGCTGTACACCCTTCAGGTAGAAGGCACCTCTAGATCTTGTGCGATATCATCGTAAATAGAATTAGGTAGGTTGGTCGAAGGTGGCAAGAACGAAAGCAAGGACAAAAAGGCTCTCGGGTTGCATATTGGGATGTGCGATGATTTTCAATGCTACGGAGCTGGTGGCCCGGACGATTGTGCGACGGCGGCGGCGCCACCACTATGCATGCATCACCTGAGACAAGCGCCGAAAAAGTTCCCATCATATGGTCTCTTTGGCCTCTCTCCTTCATGGATCCAGCATCACAGTAGCTATCATGTAGTGTAGATGCACAAGCTCGTTGAGACAACGTAGGCTGCATAAGCAAAAAGTTGATGAATGGTGTGACGGAAACAAACGACAGTAACTTACAACAGTGCTTCCCGCAATCAATGGCTTAACAGGCTAGCCAATCAGGAATGAAAATCAGCGCAGGGAGCGCGTAGAAAAAGATCGGGCGCCCCGTAGGACCTTGACAACAAGCGGGATATCGATAGGATGACAAAGAGGGATATGCTCCAGAACCACGCAAGCCGTCAATGACTTTAGTTGTGCAAAGCGCGGTGTTGAGGGTGAGGAGAAGATCGTGTAGGGCTGTGTGTGGGTTAGCACGGATATGTGTGGGAAAGCAGGGACGCACGAGGAGACTGCTCCAGGTGCCGTCCTCGACGATCTGT